>JAGFPH010019849.1:0-14790 GCA_018207615.1 Philaenus spumarius
ATCCTTTCAATGTAGGGGGAAGAGTTCACATTAATTATGTTCATAACTTGGCAAGTTTCACTCACAAAAAAAAAAAAAATTTTTAATTCATTTTTTCAAAATTGGAATATCAATTGGATAGTATTATCAACTTATTCTTGTGACTGCCTTACCTTTTATAGCGTCCTTTTCATCTTTTACTTGGAATTATTTTGGTGCTGATAGGTCTAAAGAAGGATGTGAAGTACTATAACACATGGAAAATTCAACGAACCAGATTCGAGTCGACAAATATTTGAAACACAGTACCATCAACACTCAAACCATTCATTTTAAATCATTTAAGTCTTAAATAAATCTCCACATTTTGTTGGTTATCTTTCAAATTAGATTTAACATAGTTTATTAAGGCTATTTAAAAATAATAAATACAATTATTTATACAAATTTGTATTTTACCAGCCATTAAATTTGATTATTGTATTTAATTTTTCTTTTATTTCAGCCTTAAAATATTTTATGTGGATACTACTATTAAATGCAGCAGTTTCTACCATTTACTCTGCTATACTTTTGTTTGGAGTTTATCAGGTAGGTTAATACTTAACTTTCATTTTTAATATAACCGGTACCTACTCTACTTTTAGGCCTACTCTAAAATGACTGTTGAACAACTTTTATTTCAAACTATTTGTGTCTATACAAATTATTTATTTTATATCTTCTTTAAACTGGCTTATGAATAGAGTTCTTTAGTTTGATTACACATTTTTGTTTACCTACTTTCCATCTTGAATTGAAACTTGCGTTATTAAAACTCCTAGAACTATTTTAATAGGTAATATAATAATTTTTTTTAGGTTTAAGGTACAGGTATTCCTACATATTGTTTGCTCACACTTAGGGTACCGTAATACTTAGATCAACGACTTAGGCCTTTATAAAAGATGTTTACACTTTATCAAAATAATAGACTTAATAAAAAATACCAGTTCATAATTAAAATACATATTCCTTTATTTACGCTTGTAGTTTGGCTGGATGGCTGGTGGTGTTTTATTTATGAAAATATTTATACTTTACTTGGACTAGTTTTTTAGATTTAACACATTGAGAACTTCAGGAATAATATTATAGATCATATTATTTAATGTCTTGACTTCATCCCTATATGCTAAAGTTAATAATTTTATTTCCTTATGAAAAAGTTATATTTAGGCCTATAACTATAACAATTCTAACAAATTTAGCTTTTTTAAATTTCTTTTGCACATAAAACTCAATTGGTACAATTAATTTGATTCATCAACAGAATAAGTATCTTCAAGAAAATTTTACTCTTGGAAATAACTACATGAAAACAAAAACATATATTAACAGATAGAATTTGTTGTTTTTGTTTTCTTTCTTCTACAAGAATTTACTTTGTAAATTCATATCAAAATTATTCAGAATACTTGTAGAACAGTTTTGATATCACTTTTGAGCAAAATACATCAAGTTTCTATACGTAGTTAGGTCAAATGTGACTTCCACTGCAAACAACCCTCCTGAAGTGATTTCCACCAAACCCGCAGAAGCTTGTTAAGTATGATTTCTTAAACTGCGGAGTGATTCATGTTATTGAGCTCATTAAGTGAATCCAGTAAGAGTGTTTTATAAAATATGTGCTTGATAAATCCCCAGAAGTAAACATTTAGAAGTGAACGATCCAGTGAACGAGGGGCCATTCAATCTACTCTCTCGACCTACCCATGTATTTAGGAAACAGTTATTGGGGAAATCCTGGACTTGTCTATAAGATGACCCGGAAAACCAGTATTGCGCCACCTTATTAGAAGTATATGCGTCGTTTTTGATCGTCTTCATCAATTTGTGGGATTAAAAAGTTTCCAGCACATTTAGGTACACTATTATGTTGAATGGTTTTGTATTAAAACAAGAAGTGGTGTTTATTCACTGGGTTTTATTAATACAGTCATTTCCTTTCATAAGAAAAAAAAAGATAAAGTTATTGGCCCAAATAGCAATGTCAGTCTAAGGGTAATCAGTTTTTTACAACTTTTTTCACCACCACGACAGTATATAAGAAATTGTTCCATCATCACTAGGTACCTATATGGAAGAAACCAGACCAACACATCTAGTTTGCTTGCAAATGATGAGGACTTTTGCTTAATGACTTTAGTACCAGGAGACTGAGCTAAAGCTCGATTATAAGCAGGGCTATGATTTCAATAATAAATATTGGATTACCTGTATTGAGTTTTGAGGTTAGGCCTATAACATTAAACAACTAAATAAAGGGTATATACAACATTAAGCTTTCCTGTAATAAAAATACAGTTTAAAGGATTAACCACAATCTCAACGCTACGCCTCAGAAATAAGTCAGGCCTAAATTAAAGTATTATTTCAATATCGATTTATTCCTAGGGCCTAGTTCGCTCAAGTCAATAACTACTATTATTCAAATTTCCGTGAACATCGTTTAGGTTAGGCCTATAACATTAAACAACTAAATAAAGGGTATGTTTATTTAGCAGAAGTATTTGTTGCCATGGTAACTATAAATAGATACAACATTAGGCTTACCTCTAATAAAATATACAGTTTAAAAGAAAGCAGATGATTATTGTAATGGCATTGAAAACATTTGCATCAGCTGTGCTTTGTATTGTTTAAAATGGACAAATTTCACTTTTTAATTTAATAAAAAGACGTAGAAAACGAATTTTCCCAGACTGGTGACCATTTCCAATCGATTTCTCGTGGCCAAAAGCCCCATATAAAATCAAAAAATGAAAAATCCTTAGACGGAGATTCCAGATTCATTTAGCAGACAAACAATTATCTCTCGCTTTAGAAGATAAGATAACATACTAGAGAAAGGGTAGTTTATGTAAAAGTAGAGAATCATTTATCAGTGTATCACTTTTATCTGATTTTAAATACTCTACCAACCATAGTTTGATGCAGTCGTCTATTATAGGATTGGAATTATTATTTGGCCATAAACCAGAGTTATTTCCAAGTGTTAATGCAATCTGTACTGTATGGGCTTGTTCCAGACAGAATCAGACTGCCTATTCAAATCAATAACCAACATTATAAATTAATTTTCTTTCTTTTTACTATCAAAAGTCAATGGTTCTTTTTTCTTCATGAAAGCAATTGAAATGATTTCACATTTTAAATAACTTTTATGGATTGGATATCTGAATTCTAAAAGTGGAAGATGGTATATGCTTCTTATGGTAAGGTATATTAGTACAAGGATAATCACATGTTTTCTTTTTTTAAATATGGGTTAAATGTTATAAAGCTTTTACATAAATTGAATTGAAAATTGTGTATTAATTTGTACATCAAACTCTTACCATTAGGAACTTCAAACATTAAGGATAAAGAGTGTATTTACTATTGAATGGTAGTTGTGTTTCACACATTAATTTAAACATATTAGAACAAGACAAAGTAAATTTTAGGGGAGATACAATTACTTCAACACTTGTATTATAACAAGCTTCTAGTATATAAGAGAGTGACAAAGTTTAAATCATTGATTTTTCGTTTGGGAATATGAAAAGTTATCATACTATTATCTGGAGAATGGTTTGTCCCATCGACTTTTGACTTGTTACATTTGTTTTAAATGCACTAAAACTTATACAGTTATTACCCTGAATTAATTTTGGATGGTACTTTAAACTTATTAAAAGTACGTAATTTTGGATGGTACGAAAAACTAAGCAAAATGTATTCACTCTAGCTACCGTCTTTCAAAAGATACTGTGGTGGATGAACAAGCCCAAGAGTCATATCTGTGGTGGATGAACGAGCCCGAGAGTGGTATTTGGCTTATATTGTATGATTTTTCTTAAATCCATTTGATACTGTCCATGGTTACCGAATACAGTAGTTTAGCGAATGTTCAAGTTTGTATTCGTTAAAATATAACAGCTGATTTTGTCCATCAACTGTAATACATCAACAACTGTGTGAACCTTTTAAGGTTATGTTTTCAACTTTTACCTCAAATTTTGTGTTGTTACAATAGGAATAGTAATGTAACTTACATTGATACATCTGATTCAGTCTGTCATGTCTGTACACAAATTAATTGAAATTCTTATAAATAAAGGCCTATGCTTTTTTTATGTCATCTAAAAATTAAATTATACCGTATACAGTAATAAAATATTATTACATCTTAATTTAATTTGTACAATTAAAATCAGATTTATTACATACATTTCAATTTAAATATAGAGCTACTTTTTAAGGCTCTTCTTTACCTTGAAGAAAACTCCCGAGTGTACAGTATGATTTCAATACAAAAGGTCTGACTGAAGCCGCAAAATCGTTGAAACATGCATTCGTAATAACGTGTTTCGCATTCTATTTATAAATTAATAATCTGGGAAACTACTTTATAAAGAAGGCTTTATATTTTTTACGTGTTAGCTTAAAATATGGAAATTATTGCTTAAAACTCCCAAAAAATGCTTTAAAAATAATCGATTTTTACTCAGTTAAACTGTTGATTAAAAGGAGTTGCCGTCGATTTCTTTCAATTATGAGATATAAGTCAAAAGCACAAAGCCTTTTAGTTCAATTTAAGATGTTTCACAACTTTTTAGGTTGAAAAACGGTGCCCGAAACACGTTAGTATGAAGTGCATATTTTTGCTGTTTTACGCAAGGTATAGTTGACCCTTAACAAAAATTTGTATGACTAAAGTTTAAAAAAAGAGTTTTGATTTTTTCTTACATGGGTGCACTCTAAAAAAATTTGATCAATTAGCGCCCCATACCTTTTTTTAGCATGTAGATGAAGTTTTATTATAAATTATTTTTGCATTTTTTTTCGGGAAAGCATCTTTAAAAATATTATTTTTTATATAGATAGAAAAGATTATTTCATGGATTGGTTTACCCTTATTATTACTATTCTTAATAATAACATTAATTACTGTAATTTGATACATTAATACTGTCCGAAAACATTTTTTTTTTTGTTTCAGAACCGAAAAAACCTTGTAATGACTTACATAATACTCAGTGGTGTTTGTATATTAATCAACCTAATACAAGTACTTGTGACACTTACATCAATACATGACAAATCGTTGGCATTAACAGGGATTATTTCAGCATGTGAGTATGCAGATAATAGTATTTGTATTCACAACTTTCTATGGTTGAAATTTGTTTTGTAGTGGTTTGAAGTTAAAAAATGTGACCTCAATATAAAAATGAAACCATTACTTTATTGATTTAAAAAGAAAATTGTATGAAGGCGTACTTACATTAGCTACGGTACCTATTTAATATAATAATGATTGTGTATACAATGGTGTCACCAGGGGCTGCGGCCCATGTCCCAAGGGGTGTAAAATTTTAAATTTGCTTAAGGGCATTTTATTAATTAATCAAATAAAATTGTGTAGATAGTTTCTTGTTTATTGACCATTTCATAAATTTAATGATAAACAGGAGTTGAATCAAACTTTAGGTTTCCCTGTGATACAGTTCAGAGTAGGTTTATGACTGTTATGACATGACAATAAAGTTGATTAGTGGGAGGGAGACAGGGATCTATCATGTCAGTGTCTCAAGAGCAGTGAATCTTGTCCTCTTTGTGTTTATGTGGCCATCATAACAAATAGTAGTGGAAGTGAGGTTATCAATGTGTTGCAGCTTTTTGTTTTACCATTTTAATACATATGAGCCTATCAATGTTGTTAATGAAATGTCAAATTTAAGAAATACTTTAAAGTTGTTGAGAAAATACATAAAAAATGTATCTGTCCTTTTTGTTAGATTGAGAAAATAATGCAAAAATTTCCCAAAAACTTAAAGGAGTGAGAGGTGTAAACGATTAGGTGGGAGAGCAGTTGTGAGAGGAGAGAGGGTGATAAAAACTCTCCGCACCAGGTGACATTAGTCCTACCGATGCCATTGTGTGAATAGCTTCTGTTTTTATAATATCTTAGCAACAGATCTTATGTCTCTATTTTTTTGAGGATTTTACTATTTGATAACTTTTTGAAAAGCTAGTCTGTAAAAAAACTCGGCAAATTATAGAAGGCAAATTACATTCATCAATTGGATTTATCCGTCAAGATATTAGAGCCAATTAGAAAATATACTAACATTTTAAGATTTTTAGAGAAAATTAATGTAGCTGATTAATTTGAGGTTAAAATTATATAAATGCACATATATTATATGTTCATTTTACTTCAATTATTCTTTTCATCGATGAAAACAAACTTTAACCCTTCGCCATGCGTAACTAATCTGTGAAATTAAGCGGTAACGTTTTTGTTTGTCAGAACTATTTGTTTTTCCTGAAACACAGTAGCTTCCCCTTAAGTTGGTATTACACACAACAGCTTGCAGCGCTACAAGTTGAAGAGTTTGCTGAATAGAGATGTTGAAGGAATCAGCACATGCTCAGTACGTAAAGCTGAAGCCCGTTTGTGAAAATATCAAAACAATCCGATGTTTGTCAGCAAGTTGATATCAGCTTGCACACAACATTTGTACCCTTTTACACGAACAAGCTGCTGCATGTAATACCCCCTTTTGGCACGTTTCTGTTTTCCTTTGTAATCTATAAAATTCATTATTGAACACATAATCTTTTTTTTTTGCGCGAGGTGTAAAAAATGTGCAGGCACATACCCTGTTGGTACCGCACAACAGGGTTATGTGGGGATGGCCCTGTGCCGACCCACTAAAAATCTCACCTCTTTCTCTGCTCTTTATGACTAGTGACGGAATCACCAATCAAGGGTCTGTCTTCAGCTTACCTCAGCTGTTCTTCTTTCTTTCTAATGATTAAATTAATAAATCTTTCAATAATCTTCCATTTTTCTTCTTCTTCTATCATCATAACCACCAGGCTTTCCGGTGAGATCGTTAACCCAAGCTGTGTTTCCAGAACTTCTCTCTCTGTCTTCCATCGTACACAATGAAAGATGGTGTGTCCTGAGCTGTCTTCTTCTGCTTCACAATCCAGAAATCGGGCCTCTTCTGATCTCAGACAGCAATGTAGGTACGGCCGAAAACATCCGTGTTCTGTCAGTGCCTGCGTCAGATAATAGCTCGACCCTCCATGTCGTCTCTTTATCCATTCCTCGATGTTAGGAATCATTCTTTATGTCTAATGACCAGATACATCCTCATCCTATCTTTCTTGCCACTTCCTAAGAAGTGTCCGTCTTGCATTCAATTTTATATCAGCCATAGTCACTGTTCCATCTTTCCTCTCGTCAAATATCTCGCTCCTTTCCCAGGCCAAAAGATCTACTGGGAGTATTCCAGCCACTACTGTTACCGCTCCTTGGGAGACTGTCCTATACGCCGCAGTGACTCTTAATGCTACACGCCTCTGTACTGATAGCAACTTTCTCCTATGCACCAGCTTGTTCATTGCTTCGCTCCAGGTCGGTGCTGCATATAATATTATGGAGTTTACCACACTAGCGAATAACCTTCTTCTCACCTATCTCGGCCCTCCAACATTGGGCATCAAGCGTGAAAGGTTTCCAGCTACCGCGGCAGCCTTGTTTGTCACCTTCTTCATGTGAGGTCCAAAAGAAAGCCCACGGTCTACTTCTATTCCCAGGTATGTCAGCTGCGTCTTCCATCCTATTGTCACACCATTGATGACAAGCTTTGGCATCCTGTACTTCCTTCTCTTTGTTACATGAATTGCTTCAGTTACAACTGAACACATAATCTGTGAAATTAGTTAAACCTAATTGTGTTAGTTTTTGTGAAGAGCATTTAAATTTAAAATTGCAAGTTAGTTTACTTAAACTCCTGTAAATATTAATTATTACTCATATTATAGCATTACCTTCAATAAATAAGATCAAACAAAATATGGAACTAAAATGCATGCTCTTGTAGGTGCTAAAATGTCCTTCACCTAACTTGGAAATATATGCAGGTAAGGAGAATGAAGACCCCTATAATTTAGAAAAATCTGAAAGATGTTTCACCGAACCAATATTTGGTACAGGAAGAAGTGTAACATATGACAACAGGTTTCATTCTATTGGCACTATTATTACAGTTTGTTTGTTTAGGTAGATCCACATTTTTGTTTGTTTGTAATATTTTGATTTCATTTTTAGTAATATTCTTTTTTTCATGTGTCTAAAATAATGATAATAATTTTTCCCTTTATTGTTTAGTTTCTAAAAGTGGTTTATAAAAAAACTTTGATTTTTAATTTTTTTAAAATTACATATTAGTTAAATTTGTATATTTATATCTACCCTAAGAATATGTAAAAAAACTTTTTCAGTATTATTTATTTCTCTTTTATTATTTATAACTAGTGGACCCGGCAATGCTTCGCTATTGCTTAATTTAATTTTAAGGGTAGTTATCAAATTTCATTATTTTGACTAAGTTATTGAATTGCAAATGGTGTTTATGTCACTTAAGAATAATATTACAGTACACAAATTTAGATTTATAGTTTTTAGGAAGTTAGTGCAATTTAATTTTATTGTATTAAACTTCCCTATTTTAATTTATTTGATTTTAGTGACCATTTTTATTCTCTTAACAATTCTAATACTACTAATATGTGTAAATTGTGAAATTTTAGTGAAATTAGTTGAGTTGTTTTTGAGAATATAGACAAAGTAAATGTCCTTTTTATTGAATTTAAAAGGTGAATTTAAATTTAAAATTTGAGTTATATTTCATTCCTTTGGCTTATGTAATCAAATTTCAAATGTTTTTTTTTTTTAATAATATTATAATATTACATAATTTTAGCTTGTAGGGTGTTAGTTTAATTTATTGTACAAGGGTAGTAACCCCATTTCAACCCCTTAGACTGTAGTAATTGTAACTTCTAAACACTCCTAATAATGGATAAACGGTGAAATTTTTAGAGAAATTGGTCGAATTTAAGTCTAAAATGACAAAGAAAAAAAAACAAAGACACAAAGAAACAAACATTTATTTTTATATATTATACAGATATAGAATACAGTACATTAACATATCTTGAATCTTGCCAAACTTAGAAATAGGCTACATCAACTTTCAAATTGAATGTAATTTTATATGTAGGCCCTATAATTATGGTAAAAATAAGAAAAAAACATATTCCTGACTTATCATTTCTCAAGGCAATTTTTTGTCAGTACGCCATAACTTCCTTAATACATCATCAATTTACATGAATGAGGCATCATTTTAAAGCTTTCCTTAACCGCTACACCGGAAAAATATACAAAACACAATTATACGAAAGAATAATAAAAAAAATTAAAAAATCTGAAAGTAACGGTGATGTAAGATCAAGTAAGTTGTGGGGATATTTTCCTGGCGTTGGCAACACTGATAATAACAATACCCAGCTGGAGAGCTGCCGTTATGCCACTACATTGCTATTTTTAATTAATTGTAAGCTTGGTTATAAACAGCATTATGGATACACCTGTTTGTTGTTGTTTAACTTCTGCAAGTTGGTAACGAACTATACGATACTAAAATTTATACTAAAATTTATATACTATACGTATATTTAATATACGGTGTGTACTTTAATTAAGTGGGATTTAAGTAAGTTAGAATGCGAACTTACTTCGCACGGGTGAGCTAGTATTATTTAATTAGAAGAGTACATTCAGAAGAACACCGATTGAAAATTGTATATGCGAGACGAATTTTATCGGCAGTACATCACTGAAGTGTGTGATATGCCTTGGATGTGATCGACTTGGAACCAAGCAGTTTTTCTCAAAATTTAATTTATAATTGAATAAAGTCAGAATTGTAAACAATAGAAACAACAAAATGCGTTAATTCTAATGGTTTGCTATGTATCATTATTTCCTTCATTGTAATGCTTTTTGATACACGACATTTTTTGTTTTGTTGTCTGGCGCGTAAACAAATAAAGCTTATGGTTTTCCGACACGGGAACAGGCGACATACAATTAACCATGCGAGAAGCATGGATTTTCGAGATTAATGCCGCAAACATTCAATGACAGCCCTTGTGATTTATTTATGGTCATTGCGAATGATAGCCGCATGCGAAACTGCAAGCGTTTAAAGTCATATGGCATGTCGGACGGAATCATTGGGATTCGTGGTATTAAAACGTCTTCTCCTTTATACTTTCCTCTAAAAATTGTTGCTTCGATGACGTTGTTCATCAGTTTCTTCATCGCAAGCCGTGTGCCATTACAAAGACGTGGTTGATTGATATTTCTTAACATTATGATTACCGATCCGACTTTTAATTGAAGATTGTGAGGCGGCAATCCGGACAATTCCAGCGAGTTTAAAAATTCGGTTGGATAGTTTATGACATCATCTTGGTTAGTAACGGAATCCACTGATTTGTACGTCATCAATTCTCCTTCAATTTCACTTTGAATTTTGAAATTTAATTCGTTGACATCAATGTTTTTCGCAGCCAATATAGCACCAATCTTGATTTTTGTAATTTTTGGCAATGTTTGGGAATACCTTTATAATTAATTCAGTCTTTGATTCCATGAACTTGCAAAAACCTTGCCAATGTCCAGCAATTGTTTAGAAAATAGTTTTCCAGATTGGTCGTTTTGCAACTCGACACGCATGTTCACGCTTAATTTGAGCGTCTTAATGTGTTTCCACAAACCGGACGACTTCAAACATGCATTAAGTTCATCGGTTGGAGTTGATCTTGGAATCATTGGCAATGTTTGACGAAAATAACCTGCCAACATAATCATTGCACCACCAAACCGGTTTTGATTGTTTCGTAGATCTTGCATCGTTTGGTCTAATGCCTCCAAAGATTTGTTATGCGCCATCGTACATTCATCCCAAACTATCAATTTACATTGCTGTAAGACTTTGGCCATCGCACAGTTTTTCAAAAGGTTGCATGTTGGAGTTTCATGGATTTGCATATTTAACGGCAACTTGAATGCTGAATGAGCTGTTCGACCACCTTCCAATAAAGTAACTGCGATTCCAGATGAAGCAAGTGCAAGTGCAATTCCATTTTACAATCGAATCGTTGCCAAAATCAATGCGATCAAATTTTTCCAGTTCTACCGGATGCGTCCAAGTAGAAAATTCTTCCAGTTCCATCTGTAAAAATGCATGAGGGTGTCGTACGCACGTTTTTGTTGCCGATTCAACAGCGGAACTTTCATACGAACATATTCTTTCAATGCATCGCAATCATATTGTTTTTTGCGTTTTAACTCTTATGCGTCATGCATCGGACGATTGGTCTCTATCAAACCTAATTGAAGTAATACCTTGTTCGACATCATCTTGCACATGTCTTCAATTAATAACAATGCCTCGTTGTGAATTTCGTCGCTCAGTTGCAAACCTGGGTTTGATGTTCTAATACGCATTTGATGCAAAATATCATCAGACAGGTCATCTTTGTATTTGTTCCACAAATCGATTGGATTTGATAGAAAGCATGTTGAGATAATTATGGAAAACAAAGTTCGTATTTGATGAGCATTTGACGAAATTGCAGCATCTCTGAAAGTGTAATCCCAATGAGTGTCGTTCTCTAGCAAACGTAAACGTTGACAGGCTTCTCTATATGTGTCACACAATTCATCATTAACAATTCGTAGATGTTGGAATGATTTTGAGCCACGAACGTTGACTAATAGCAAACGCAAATAAAAACACTCGTCGTTGCTTGGATGGGCTGTATAAATGCGACCTAATGCATCGGTGGAAAATATTTGTCGGTAACCTGGAACTGGATTTCCTTGTTTCCGTCGTTGAAATTTCTTTGACGATTGATTCCAAGTATAATATTTTGGCATTTCGTATAGCAGTGTTCGGGCGAAGTTATCATTTTGGCACATTTCAAAAAAACTGGTTAACGTTGTAGATGGCGGTTGATTGGCTCGTTGTAATGCGTTCTCCGCTGTGAAAAATACTCTTTGACCAATTTCCAGGTGTACGGCCAAGTGAACAACAGTGGGATATCTTTCATGAATGGCGAATGAAAAAATGCGCCAAATTGCTTCGTTACTGCTAACGTAACGGCCCATTTGATATTGAGTGACTTCATCGTTGGAATTCTCCGCACTAACTCCAATCACAGCCATGTCACTTCCTTTGGTCACATACTTGCGAATGTATTTAATTGATTTCATGGAATGGCAGTATTCGACGTTGATGTGCGCTTTGAATGTCTTTGAGAGTAATGGTGAATATGGAATATTCCAACAATTGTCAACTTCAATGTTCTGTTGATTCACTTTGACAATTGTTGAATTTCCATTGTCCGCAGTTGATCGGCGACGATACAGTGGATAATCGCTACTGTACGTAATTGTTTCTGCTACTAATGCCCGTGGATAACGCTTCGAACATTTTCCCCCGACCATACACGGCGAATTGTTATTTAATGTTCCACAGGGGCCGTGAATCATGTTCTTAGCAACAACTTCATGCAAGCCTGGATCTTTTTCTTTGTTGAGAATTTCCGCTGATATCACATCATCGATTTCATTTCGTCTTATCTTCTCTATCAACCAAATGAGAATATGTGCGTGTGGCAACCCGCGTTTCTGCCACTCCACTGAATACATCCAGCATCGCGTTTCGCCAAACACGCGATGCTTGACAATGAAATCCATCAGTGATTTCAATTTTTGTTTAAAGACTCTTGCGGTGATGTCATGGCGATTGATAGGTGATTGGCCAGGGAATAGCTCTTGTCGAATTTCTATCCATTGCGGATTACATGTGAACGTGATGAACAAATCTGGTGTTCCGTAATGGCGAACATACGACATCTTGAGCGTACTCGTGCATATGTCTCGGACTTCTGACGTACGTTGCTGGGAGAATCGTCATTCGGCCCACATTCTGTGCGTTTCCGTCAGCATTGATGGCATCTCGAAGGTGGATATACTCTTCGGAACGGAGTTTGGAAATATATTTGAATCACTTTGTAAAATCCGTGTTAAAATTCAGGAAGTAACAAAGTGGTTCAAGTAGAGTTTCAAATTTTAAATTTATAGGCCTAATATTAGTATAAAATATTGTTTAGTATTTAAATATACAATTATATTTCAAAATAAAGATAAAAATGTGATATTTTAGTGGCTTTTAGTTTCATACAGATTGTTTGTTTATTTTTCAGTAACATCCGTGTTAAAATTCAGGATGTAACAAAGTGGTTCAAATAGAGTTTCTAGTTTTAAATGTATAGGCCTAATTCGTGTAAGATACTGTTTAGTATTTAAATATACAATTATATATCAAAATAAAGATAAAAATGTGATCTTTTAATGGCTTTTAGTTGCATTGATATTGTTTGTTTAGTTTTTGATAATACTAAACTCATGTTTAAACTCATTGTTTGTTTGGATAATTATGTTTAAACTCATGTATGTTTATGGTTATGCCTGGTAACAAATTGTTTATTATTATTATTTTTGACAGTGGAAATATGATTTGAAAAGTATTAAACAATTCATAATATATAAAATATAATTTATATAAACAATATTTTAAACAGCATATGTGTAAGTAAATAGATATGTAACAACCGATGTTTGAATTGAATTATAATACAGTAGGCCTAAGCATTTTTTGTTGATTTTTGTTTGTCAATCTAACCTAAAAAAGCTGTTGGTTTTTGAAGAATAATAACCCGATTCTAAATTAGAGAAATTGGTTGCAAATAAAAGTGTTTTGGTTCATTGTAGGCCTAACCTAAAATTATGTTCAGTTTTTTATCCATATCAGTTTTGTTTTATTTATAATAATATGTAACAACCGATGTTTAAATTGAATTATAATATAGTAGGCCTAAGCATGTTTTGTTGATTTTTATTTGTGTTTGCTTTTAATTTGTCAATCTAATCTAAAAAGCTATTATTGGTTTTGAAGAATAATAAACTGATTATAAATTTGCTAAAGTTGCTATGTTAATGAATGTAAACAAACATGTGTTACTAAGCATTTTATACGAACAGCTGTTTTTGTGCGCTATGGTCTTGAGTCCATACAAAAGAGGCTGTTTAGATTTTTCCAAATTTGAAACTTTTTCGGGAAATTTTTCAAATTTTTCTTTATATAAAAACCTAGTTCGGACTATTAGGAACATTTTAAAACAAAAATAGCCAAATTGGTCCAGCCGTTCTCAATTGATGCGATTTCAAAGAAACAGCAATTCATTTTTATTATATAGATAATGTTTTGTTTCTAACTTCTGTGCTAGTAAATTATTTAAAAGGCTGAAAGTTTCTATTATTTATAATACTTTTAGAACCAGTAAATTAGTTCAAATGTGTCTAATCTGACAGATTAGTTGCCCCTGAGTGTGTTATAGTTAGTATTTACACCCAACGGAGGGTAAAAATTGTAAAAAAAGTAACTGGAGATATAATTAAATTTAATGTCACAATTTGACTCATAGTAAATGAAATTAGGGTACACACTGTTGAATGATTTTGTACTATATTTAATATTATGAACAACTATTGTGGTCATTCTGAAATAAATAATAATAGCTTATTGTTGTGATCATTAGCTCATCCATTAAAATGAGTACGGTACAGTAAGTACCTATATATATTCTAGGTTACATAATTCATCACCAATAATAGAAGACACTTAGAAAGATGTGAAGACTCTCTAATGTGAAATCATATAGAAGTGAAATAGCAAATACATAAATGACAAAAATACAAACAAAACAATGGACATCCAACCAGTCAAATTGAAGATAAATAAAAACCAACATGGAGTCTTGACTCTTGATGTTAAAATAGTCAAAGTT
>JAGFPH010019850.1:0-10374 GCA_018207615.1 Philaenus spumarius
TATGATGGCTACAGATGTACTTGAAGAGCAGATCTGGTAGAATCTAGTAGAGTTACAGTTGATCCTATTTCTTCCTTGGTTCGTGAGAAGTGAAGTTCCGTTTAGAAGATCATGTCCTGAAGGATTGCCTATGTCTTCTCAGTATCGCCAAATAGAGTTATTTTTGCATTAACTCATTTGGATAGGCCGTAGAGTTGCTCCTGAAGAACTACTTCTGACTTGTAGTTTATATTTAAAAGTTATTTAAGTTTAACGAAGAAAAAATATTTGCTGCAGAGTGACGTGAAGTCTACATTCGTAACAATTTGAATCTAGAGTGAGTCTTAGAGCGAGTCCGAGAGAGTGAGCGATTCCGAGAGAGTAAGCGATTCCGAGAGAGTAAGCCCGTGGATTTTTCGCGTTCAATCCTTTATACACTTCGTGACGTCATTTCTTACATGCCCTTTCTATCATTTTTTCACTAAGCCAATTTTTCTTTTGTACAAACTTTTTTGGTCTTGAAATGTGTCTAAATTCGCCCTGGTTAATTTTATATAATTTTCTTCTTTTCTTTTCTTTCCATTTTCCTGGAAAACACCAATTTCCCTGGTTAATTTGGTTGTTAGTTGACGCCCCTTTCTGTAATCGCGGCTGCATCCCTTCCACTTTGACCATTGAAACTTACTTGTTTTTGATTTCCCGCTGTATCTTTTTTTTCTTTTAAGTTTTCCTTAATTTTCTTTTTGCACATTTTCCAGATTGTTTTTGGCTATCCGTACGTTTTTGAATCGTGTCTGTACTGTGATTTTTACGCGTGCGCGGCACGTTTACACTTTTCCGCGACTTCCGCGACTGTCTTTCGCGTTCAATGTCTTTTTTGTTTGTTTACGCCGATTGTCTTTAACACCTGTACAGTTCTAACACTTTTCACCATTCTTACTTATTTTCTTTCTTCTGGGACTTAGCCTACAATCGCAAAAAAGTTCTTTGGGGGTTTTTTATTTACTACGCGAAAAATATTTAAGTTACTGGTTTCCTACCGATACAATGTTAATCTAACCCTAAATCTCTTTACTTTATTATTATTTAAAATTCAAGAATTCAACTTTTACTACTTTAAAAGGCGTGAAAACTCTCACCATTTTATCTTAATTTAATTTTACTTTTTGTTCCCTTTTTTACACAGAACTACTCATTCTTTAATAACTCTTGTGAGTGAAAACCTTTGATTTTAATTATTTCTCCCTTTTTAGGGTGTGTGAAATTTGACACTTGAGCTAACTTTTTTATTTTCAATAATTCGACTTTTTCTTATATAAACTTTTATTTTTGTCTACTTATGTAGATTCCAAAAATGTCTGACTTTTTCAGTTTCGAGTTAAATTGAACTTTTCCCTTAACTTTAACCCCTGTTTACTTTGGTAGTGTTACCTTTTATGATTTGAAATTCACACGGCCGTAACGCACGCGTTTAGCGCTACGTATTAAACCATGAAAATCGCAAATGCATAAAATTCCTGGATTCCTTTATTCACCTAAAACTCAGCTACTTTCAGGCTAAGTCAGATTTCCTTTCTTGACGTGTCCTAGATCAAGGTTCATCTTGGGAGATAAGCCTTGCTCTGATTTAACTTGTATTTTTGACTAACAATTGACACTCACCGAAGTCCGGCCTTGAAAACATCGAATTTTATAATTTAATATAAAAACCGATTTTTCCCGCCTTACAACGGCTAATATCCGTTGTAATGCCTATGTGTTAGGGTTTCAACCAACAATTTGGGAAATAGGTCTACTCACGAAGGCGTTGAACAGCTGTCTGTGTGTACGTAATATATTAGTAGAATTTGTTTCCTTCAAGTGGCCTCGCGAGTTTGCACCACTTGGCTTCGAACCGGGTACTTTTATGGTATTTTACGTTTTAATCGATTTTGGGAGAACTAAGCGAGCTATAAGGTCGCGTAAAAAACCAAAATGTGCAGAATAACATCCTACATTTATATTTTTAGAAAAAGTCTAAATTTCATTCTCGTAGTAAAAATCTCAAAAAATAGTTACTTCCGGTCAAAAAACGTACTTCCGGTTGTTGGATTTTTTTGGCTAACGAACTCGTCCGAGCGACATAGACAACCAACACGTGTACCGAATTTGGACCAAATCGAACTTTAAATGCGGCCGCTCGAGTGCGAACACATATATACATATATATATGAATTTTAATGACACCCCAAACATGTTCTGGGGACCATGATCGGTGCTCATTTGCTACTCCCGACCATGGGTCTCACCATAAGGGCCACTGCAATAGCTCATTTGTCCTATGGAAATTCGCTAATAAACGGCACCAGGAACTGGCAAATACTTCCTCACAAACATATTTAAATTATTAAACAGATTCACTGTGACTTATAATTAATTGTAGGAGGGATAGGAGAGGTGATACTAAAGTAGGAGATTAACTAATAAATATTATTATTATTATCTAGAGAGAAAACTGTTCGATCGATTTCGAACAAATTTGCACCAAACACGTCAATTAGGCCTGTATGGATGCACGAAAAAAGGGTATGAAAAGCAACCTCCTTTATGGCAAAAAAAACCTAAAAATCAGTTAGTATTATTAGCTAAACGAGAATTTTTAGAAGGATGCTGTTTTTTGCATATGGTAGGGTACATTAAGGGACGGCTCTAGCTGTCGGCCATGTTGGCAGACACTCCATAAGACCAATGTTAAATTAAAATCCATATTTTTCCTTTATTTTTGATCGGATAATTATGAACGATATGTCATTTTAAAGCTACGACCAATATGCATTCAAATTGCTTTTTCAAAACTAAGAAAAACATTTTGTTTAATATTTATTAACAATTTAAAACTTTGTTTTTTTTAAATATTTTTTTACGTTGTAACTATTAATTATAGCGAAAAATTACCAAGCCATTCGGATGAAGAATTTTGTCCCCAAGAGTTTGGTATTTAAAAAAAAACGCTATTTAAACAATTACGGGTTTTAAATTTATTTAGGTTGAGCAATGTCCGCGTAACCTACCGCCGCAACGCTGGAGTCGAAGGTTGCTTTCTGTTTTACTAGAGCCGACCCTTAAGGGCTACAAATAAGCCAAATTTTATCAAAATCGTTAGAGCCGTTTTTTATTTAAAAAAATATAACTGATTTTTTGGGGTTTTTTGGCCAAAAAGGGATGTTTTCAAAATTGTTCAAAACCTTTTTTCCTGCATCTATACAGGCCTGATTGACATGTTTGGTGCAAATTTGTTCGAAATCGATAGAATAGTTTTCTCTCTAGCTTTGTATACATACAGACATACAGACAGACATTTTGTAAAAACCACTTTTTTTAACTCAGGGTGTCCTAAAATGGATATTTTCACAAAAAATATCAACATCGATTTTTTTTTTGCGATCACTATACTTTCTCTATACTATAGTACAGTGAGAAAGTAAAATGGTAAATCATTTTATTTTAATCTTACCCACCTCTGTTAGTTTTTACTTAGGTTGTGTATTACTTCTTTTTGAGACCTACATACTTCGATTATTTACAGATTATGAGTTTTATTTTGATTTCCTACGAATAATAAAAACTAATGTAAATTTATGTATTAGTTCCTGGTGATTTACGTTTATCAAAAAATGTGAGACTATAAAAGCCGTTAAATTCTGTTTTTAGAAATGGTGTGAGGTATTGCAAAGTTTAAATAAAAAAGATGTTCAGCTGTTAGAACTCTTTAATATCGCATAACATAGAACATAAGTTGACATTTGAAAACGTTTGGCATTTTCATTTACCTTTTGGTACATGGATTTAAAAATAGTATATTTTTAAAATTTTCGGGTGCGACACAATTTGTAAAAAAAATTCAGCTCGACTTGTGAGAAGATATACTGGATAGAATAAACTTTGAACACAAAATCTAACAACTAATACGTTCATTAACTCAAACGCGTTTCAACGACAAAGTCGCCATCTCCAGTGATGCATTAGCTACAGTAGTCAAACTATAATTAACCGAGAGTGCGAAGTAACCAAATAATACCCCTATTAGTGTATTATATTTTTAGAGACAAAGGCAAAATCTTTAAAAATACATTTTAAATATATAATTAGGTGCCTTAGCATGACAGACAATAGATTACCAAAACAACTAGTTAGGCAGGTCATTAAAAGGAATATTTCTTGGGCTAAGTTCTTGTTGGAAATGGGGGATAAAATGCACTACGATTTAGATTTTTTAAAGATACAAAGAAATGGACTGGGAAATGAAATATTGAATGAATTATTGGCACAATTGGAAGAAGAAGCGATGAATTCATGGACAGAGCGGATTTTAAGTTCTGAGGGGTATGATGTATACAATAAACTTGAATATAATCTTGGGTAGGCAGCTTATGTTAATGACAAATACACTCAAGAATTTATTAGTTTAATATTCAGAGCAAGGAGTGCCACGCTGCCTCTAAACGCTAGACCAGGCAGGAATGGAATTGAAAGGATGTGCTCTTTATGCAATTCCCGGGAGGAGGAAACCATGATACATTTTATAGGAGAGTGTTTAATATTAGGTGGCATTCGAGAAAAATATTTTAAATGTAAAGTAATTGATGGTGACAGATTGATGAGGATATTGAATGGGGAAAACTGGTTTAATTTAGTAAATTTCTTGAGAAGTGCGCTCAAGTGTAGGAAGGCATTTATTTATGAGTTTAATTATTAGAACTTCCTCTTTGTTCAGGGTAATAAATCCAATCTGGCAGACGACCTACGGGTCATGCTGTAAGTGTGTAACTTTATTTTGGTATGAGTTATTATTTTGGTTAGTTGTGTTGTATTTCTTTTGATTCAATGTTTTGTCTTGTATGTAGTGCAATAAACACACTTTATTATTATTATTAGTGCAAAGTACAAAGTGGTTTATTTTAAAATGTTCTTAAAAATAGTTTATCATTGTTTAAAAAAAGGTCTGAAATAATTGCCTATTAAAATTTAGATCTAAAGAGAACTTAAACTGAGTATGCAATTATCTCAGAAAAAATAATTTAATATAAAACTCTCATAAAAATAATTCAGAAATATTCAGATAAAAAAATCGTAGCTAACCACCTATTCAAATTATTGGGGACTTTAAATTCATAGCTAACCACATATTCAATATTTTTTTATATAAAATCCAAATACCACTGACTCACTCACAGCGAAATCTCAAAAACTACCGAACGGATTGAAATGAAATTTGGTATGTAGCTTCGTCTAGGGCCCTAGGTGCTCGCTAAAAAAGGGGTTTTAAAAAAATCGAAATTCTAGGGGGGTTTGGGGGTCAAAGTTACAAAAATCCCCATAAGAAATAGATAGTATAATATACTAGCTGACCCGTACGGCGTTTCCCGTAGTGGTGGGTATTTTCAGTCTTTTTAACGTAATTGTATTCTTTTTAAGTGTTCAGTCAGTGAGTGGTATTTGGCTTATATATACATAGATCTTAAATAATAAAAGCACTATATTGTCATAATAATAAAAGATCTGAAATTATGATTTTAGTAACTTTGATCCCCCCAAACCCCCATAAAATTTCGAATTTTTTCAAACCCTTTCTTAGTAAGTACCTATTTCCCTAGAGAAAGCTACATACCAAATTTCATTCCAATCCGTTCGGTAGTTTTTAAGAAATCGTGATGAGTGAGTGAGTGGTATTTCGCTTTTATAATCACATATATTTTTTCTCAAGGCCATTTTTTTGTCGGTACGCCATAACTTCCTTAATACATTATGAAATTACATTAATGAGGCATCATTTTAAAGCTTTCCTTAACCGCTACACCGGAAAAATAAACAAAATACAATTATACGAAAAAATACCAAAAGAAATAAAGAATCCGAAAGTAACATTGATGTAAGGTCAAGTAAGTTGTAGGGATATTTTCCTGGCGTTGGCAACACTGATGATACAATTTAAACACATCTATTCTTTACTTCAACCATCATCACCAATGCCCATGACGCACTAAATACGCACTATACGATACTAAATATACGGTGTGTACTTTAATTAAGTGGGATTTAAGTAAGTTAGAATGCGAATGCTTCGAACGGGTCAGCTAGTATAGATTTATTACTTTGATTATTATATTATTTTATTTTGTGTTTTTTTTTTTTTTTTTTTTTTTTTTTATACATTTCACTTTGATTTGTTTATCCGTGTAAAGCCGGATCGGGGACCAGATAGTTCAATATAGGTCTAATTATTATACAGAAAATCAACCTAAAGTTGCTTGCATGGTGAGGTGTTCTCCGTCAGCTCCAGAAGTAATACACTTTCCATATACGAAAAGAAATTAAACAGCTCAATCAGTGGTATCAGTGGTAAGGCGATTCAAGGGATCAACATCTTTTCCAGGTGCAGTAATATTTGTTTAAAAAAGCCTGAAATGGAATTTTTAAACTGTTACTCTTCTAACTTTTACGATTTCTTTCACTAATAAATTATTGTAAGTGTTGTTGATGTAGTTTATATTTAATCACACGACTTCGTTTTAGGGTACTAAGTTTCCATTGATTTTTAAAATACATTTATTTATAGGTGTACCTTTCTAATAACGATGTGATAGAACAACGGATACACATTTGAACTAGTTTTGTGAAATTATTTACTAAAGATATAAAGTGTATACAGCAATTAATTGTTAGAAAAATTCCCCTCCCACTCCTATTACAGTTACGTTACTCCACCGAGTTCAATGTTAGCCACCAGTTACTCCAAGGTCCAGACTAGGTAGTTCCATGGTAAATACTTCTAGGAAGGGCATACCTGAGTCAAGTAAGTTGCTGAGAAACCACCAGGAAGGTGGAAATTACCCGTACGTGAAAACCGATTAATCAGTTTCGGCTGTAGACATGCATTTGTTTCATGATTTAAAAACCTGTCACCTGTTTTAACAATTCAAAACTAACCAACTCAAAGGTAAAATTAGTTGATAAATATACATTTTGAGGTTTACACACTTCTAAATAAAGGTCATACAGTCTTCTGACTTGAAAGTGTGAAGTTTTAAAGAACATTTTGGTAACTATTCAAAAATGACAATACAAATTCACATATGCATCGTGGACACCTCGTTCCCCATGCCGTTCTAATGTTTTAAAGCTCTCTCGAGGGGAAAGGATGATGGGAAAACTCTCAAACCACCGTTATCATGAAGGAAAACTAAACAATGTTTGACTCTTCTAAAATAAGTGAATCCGTGATAGTTTTCCTTTAAAGTACGTGATTTAGCTGCAGTACTTTTGGAAATAGATACGTACTGAGTAGCCTAATATTGCCGTAAATATCTTTGAAACTACTTACCACAAAATTCTTAGACAACAAGTTTTGTAGTCCAAGACGATCTTTTAGTCCCTATATTACCCATATTATTAAAAACAAGAACTTTAGATACCAACACACACAAAAAAACTACTTGTTAGAACAGTCAAAACATTTTCAATTTTCCTTTGTAATAACGGTTGTTTGAGAGTTTTCCCATCATCTTTTTCCATCGAGAGAGGTAGAAAACAATAGAACGGCATGGAGAACTAGCTGTACGCTATGGATATGTGAATTTATATTGCCATTTTTGGATTGTTACTACCAAAATGTTCTTTAAGAGCTCACACATTCAAGTCAGCAGACTCTATGACCATTATTTTGAAGTGTACATACTGCCCTGCTAAACGCAAAGGGGGTATCTGCATGAAACAGAAAACTGAGAAATTAACGTTTGAAGTTTAAAGTGCTGTATTTTGCATGTTTAAAGGTTGCTTGTCAAATGTTTTTGATATTATTATTTGAAATTAATTGATGATTATATAAATTAACTTACATGCATACAAAAGTTAAAATACTGTTGTTTGGAAATAAATATAGCAGATACAACTAAATGATGGGGGAAAAATAATACCCCGTGTTAAGGGGAAAGGGGTTTTAGTATGAGACATACTAATGTGTTTTGGTAGTATCTACAGCAGATACTCCAATTTATGCTTAGTATTTGTTGGTTACACCACAACTACCTTCTGAAAATGTATAAGAAAATAAAGGTTTAGCAGATACGACAACTTAAAAAGGGGATTTTTTAATACTTTTCTTGTTGATAATACCAAAATACCTTAGTATTTGGTGCAGAATCACCTGGTAACAAAAACTCAATTTCGGGGAAAATGTAGATACTCTCTTTGCGCTTAGCAGGGCAGCATAGGCCTACCTCAAAACTTATAATTATCAACTAATTTTATCTTTGTGTTAGTTTTGAATTGTTAAGGGGAGTTAAACGGTCCAATTCAAACAAATTCATCAAATTTAGGTACCTTTTTCTCAAGATAGGTTAAATTTATAGAGCTGAAATATTTTCTGGTTGTATTTGTGTATCTTGTCAAGCTACTGTGTCAATTTTATCATTAATACAAACGTTTTTATAACTATGATTTTTTTATTACACAATAAAAACGTTAAAAATATAGAGGTATTTTTTTATTTTTATAGGTTGTTTTATAATTAAATTAAATAATTGGTTCCCTATAGTTTCAGAACGTAGTAAATTACCGTGTGTAAAATTTTCATCCGGAATCTTTAATAGTTCCTGAGATAAAGGTACATAAAGTTGAAAAATCAAATTTTCGGGAAACAGTAACAAACTAAAAACTTACCAGCGTCCAGGGGAAGAACCTATAGTAAGTCCATTTTCTCTTATTTCTGTAAACCTCTCACGAACACAAACTATATAGACTAACTTAGTAACTTAGTAAGAACCGAGCTAAGTACGAGTACAATCTATACAGACTAACTTAATAAGAAACGAGCAAATTTGTTATAACCGCTCCTAGATGGTGCTGATAAACTATCTTTTACTTTACACGTAATATTTATACCGATAGTATAGTAACTGAAGTATTGTTAATTTGTCAGTTTGCTTTAATCAAGCCTTATCCGAGTGGATAACGAAAACGAAGCGTCTTCCTGATCAGAAGATGCTGGGTTCGAATCTCGGCTAGGGAGACCAGATATCAATCATATCTGTGGTTTGAAGTAAACGGTGGTTGGCTCGCTACCAAGCTGACGGGATATGACTAGATATCTGGTCTTCGGCTGGGGCTGTTTTGCATAATTTTACTAGGGTATTTATGTATGTATATATATATATATATTTACTAAAAAAAGACTAGGAAAACAAAATTTTATACATTTGGATAAAAATTCATAACTAAAAAAGTATCGCCCAGAAATTAATAATTTTTACATCAAACTAATCAGGAATAATGTCAGATTAAGAAAAAAAATAAAACAGAAAATGTTTATTTTTGTCATTTTTTGTCATCTGTTTAGTTTGTCTTCGTTCCCATCATCCTTTTCCCTCGAGAGAAGTAGAAAACAATAGAACGGCATTGAGAACGAGCTGTCCACGTTGTATATGTGAATTTGTATTATCATTTTTGAATAGTTACTACCAAAATTTCCTTTAAAACTTCACACTTTCAAGTCAGCAGACTGTACGGCCTTTATTTAGAAGCGTATAAACTTCAAAATGTATATTTATCAACTAATTTTACCTTTGTGTTGGTTAGTTTTGAGTTGTTAAAACAGGTGACAGGTTTTTAAATCACGAAATAAATGCATATCTACAGCCGAAACTGATTGATCGGGTTTCGCGTACGGGTAATTTCCACCTTCCTGGTGGTTTCTCAGCAACTTACTTGACTCAGGTATGCCCTTCCTAGAAGTATTTACCACGAGTCTGGACCTTGGAGTAACTGCTGGCTAACATTGAACTTAGTGGAGTAACAACTGTAATTAGGAGTGGGAGGGGAATTTTTCTAACAATTAATTGCTGTATTCACTTTATATCTTAAGTAAAATCTTTGAAAACTATAGCCCATCTCAGGTTAAGTTGAGGCAAGCAGGGTGGGTAATTAGGGTCGGTTTCAACGTCATAAAACTGACCCTTATTAATGCCGCCTGAGTGAACCTGTAGACACTCTAGTTTAAAATTGCAAGTCTGTATGTCTTAAGTAAAAATAAAAAACGATATCATATTTCGTTTCATGATACTTTCCTGATAATTTTGATACCAAATTTGATTACATTTGGCCAACTTTGAGCTGTACTAGCATTATAAACTTTCTTAGTTGAATCAACATTACTAATATGGTTTACAACAATAAAGCCACAAAAATGTACTAGAGAAGTTCATATTTAAATCTATATATATAAAAATGAATTGCTGTTCGTTAGTCTCACTAAAACTCGAGAACGGCTGGACCGATTTGGCTAATATTGGTCTTAAAATGTTTGTAGTAGTTTATAGAAGGTTTATACGTAAAGAAAAGTTTGAAAAGTTTCCCGAAAAA
>JAGFPH010019852.1:0-14786 GCA_018207615.1 Philaenus spumarius
ACGTGTTTTAATAATCAGCTTGATAGGGAAACTTAAATTGATGATAAAATATGTTTTAAAAAGTTCTTTTATTACATTCTAAATGAAATTATTTCAAAAATGTAAGTAAATTGTGCAAATATAGAATGATTGATCTTTCATTTAAAACGAACCGCGTGTAAAACGGTTCAGTGGAAACATTCAGTGAACTCTTCAAAGTTGTGCAAAGTTGAAATTTTACCCAATGTTAAATCTCCATAAGAAAAGTTTATTTTCCATTTTTGATCCAATTAACATAAGTATTTTCAAAATACAAATAAAACCTGCACATATAGGACCGCTAACCTTTGTTTTGGTATAACCCGCATGTAAATTGGTCCAGTAGAATGGTCAGGCTCGCTGTCAGAAGCTTTACATTTTCTCCCTATGTTAAATCTCCATAAGAAAAGTTTATTTTCCATGTTTGATCCAATTAACATAAATATTTTTAAAATACAAATAAAACCTGCACATATAGGACCGCTAACCTCTGTTTTGGTATAACCCGAATGTAAATTGGTCCAGTAGATCGGTTAGGCTCGCTGTCATTAGTTTTGAAAAAGTTTTTTAGAATATAAGATTATTTAAGACATAGCATTACTCTTGTTCTAATTTAGCGTAAACTTAATGCGTTAATTTTTATAGGCCTAATCGTTAATTGGTCTAAAAATTAGTATAGGAACCTATTTTTTTTATTTATACTTATAGACATGTTGTGTATATGTAGTATACATTTTATTAAAATCAGTAAAATATTTTAAAAGAAATTATTTAAGACAGCATTACGCTTGTTCTAGATTGGCGTAAACATAATGCATTAATTTGTATAGACCTAATCGTTAAATGATCTAAAAATTGGTATAGGAACCTAATTTTTTTATATTATACTTATAGACATGTTTTGTATATGCGGTATACATTTTATTAAAATCAGTTGAATATTTCAAAAGAAACTATAATTTTAGCAAAGAAATGTACACTTTCTGAATTGAAAATGCGTGTTCAGTAAAACCCCATTTTTTCTGAAACTATTTACCAATTTTGAATGAAATTCGATATACATATAAGCAATAGTTGTATAATCATGATATATAAAAATTAACACAATAAATTAACATTTAAATATACAAACTCACAGTTGTATACAAAACAAACCGATCAAATCCCAGTATGCAAATAACTAATTGATTCATATTCCAGTATCCAACAACCACATGTAATATATCGAGAAAATGTGTAATGGGTCTCACTTTTTCACAGAATGCGTATATATACTTTATTTATACGTGTGTTAAATTTCGTTT
Source organism: Philaenus spumarius (assembly GCA_018207615.1). Classification (NCBI taxonomy): domain Eukaryota; kingdom Metazoa; phylum Arthropoda; class Insecta; order Hemiptera; family Aphrophoridae; genus Philaenus; species Philaenus spumarius. Next base: position 1,323 of record JAGFPH010019852.1, read on the forward strand.
AATTCTGTTAAATAATTTACAAAAAAAATACATTAATTTAACCGACAAATCGCTCGCCGCTGGATGCAAATCACGCCGTATTGATGCATAGCCAACACAGTTTTACAAATAAAACAAAATAATAAAAAATTTACGTATCCAGCTCAATTTTTTACAGAATATATATAAATATATACTTTATTTATACGTGTGTTAAATTTCATTTAAATCTATAAATTAATTTACAAGAAAAAATCATTTCGCTCGCCGCAAGATCTAGGGTAAATCAAGGTTTTTTCATACAAATGACTAAGACATTTTTATAAATAAAATACAGTAATTAAATTTTATCGTATCTAGCTGAAATTTTCACAGAATGCGTATACAGGGTGTTACAAAAAGGTTGGACTGGCTACGCATATTCAGATTCTACACGCAAAAAAAAGTCGAAAATGTAGTATAACATTTTTTTAGATTTCGGCTTAGTTTAGCCGTAATCCGCCATTTTGTATTAAAAAAAAAATGATAACTCAAAAGCCCTTATTAGAGATATTTTTATGAAACTTAGTATACACTTTAACTCTATAGCTATAAACATTTTCCCAAAATATCTTTCATTAGACTCATCAAATTTCAAAATGGCGGCCATTTAAAAGTTTTAAAGTCAAATTCCATGAAAACCAGCTACTAAACAAAATTTTACTAGACACTAAATTTGAAGCCCTTTTCATTTAAAATTGAATGACACTTTAATTGTAAAAATTGGTTAATAAATATCAAAATGGCGGCCATTTATCAATTTCAAAGGAAAATTCCATTAAAACTACTGACTAGAAAAACTCCAAATTGTTCAATTTAAATTGTAAAACATAAATAAAATTTTGTTTAGTAGCTGGTTTTCATGGAATTTGACTTTGAAACTTTTAAATGGCCGCCATTTTGAAATTTGATGAGTCTGATCAAAGATATTTTGGGAAAATGTTTATAGCTATAGAGTTAAAGTTTATAATAAGTTTCATAAAAATATCTCTAAGGACTTTTGAGTTATTAATTTTTTTTTGTATACAAAATGGCGGATTAGGGCTAAACTAAACCGAAATCGAAAAATGTTATACTAAATTTTTGACTTATTTTTGCATGTAGAATATGAATCTGCATAGCCCGCTACAAAAATAACTAAAAAATTGTTAAATTAAAAAAAATATGGTTTTAGGTTAATTTTGGTTGTTGTAGACAATTACCAAGAAATTATATTTTTAGTTTTTTGTCGATAACTCAGTTATCCTTTCACCTACTGAAATTACAGAAAAAGCATTTTGTCTGTCATTAAAAAAGGAAAATATTTTGTCTCTTGTACATCTTTTGTAAACTTAACGGTTTTCAAGATATTCTACGTTAACAATTTGTAACGGCCGCCATTTTGAAAATTATAAAAATAAATTCTTTGTGTTTGGTACACTTGTTAATCGTTGCATATAAAATGCTTATTCCAAATTTGAACTCGATATCTTATCTATTTCCAGAGTTACAATGAGTTTTTGTAAAAAAACAAAATGGCGGATTACGGCTAAACTAAGCCGAAATCGAAAAAATGTTATACTACATTTTCGACTTATTTTTGCATGTAGAATCTGAATATGCATAGCCAGCCCAACCTTTTTGTAACACCCTGTTTATACTTCATTTATACTTGTGTTAAACTTCATATAAATTTATTAAATTATTTACAAGAAAAATACATTTAACCGACAACACGCTGGCCGCTAAATGTCTAATTAAGGTTTATTCATACATGGCTAATTAATAGGCCTAGAGTTGTACAAATAAAATAATTACATTTTTTATCGTATCTAGTTGAAAGATGCGTATCAACGCAAGGAGGTCACCATTGGGATCTCGGAAAGTATTAATTTTACAGCAAACTTTAAATGAGGAAACTTCCTTGTTTTTTGATAAATTAAAAAAAATGTAGGGCCTCATTAAAATATTTGTAACTGTAAGCTTTTTTCCAATATGGTGGTCAACTTTGAAATTTCTCATAGAAGCCAATATTTTATGACGGATTTATTCTTGGTGTTTTTTTATCAACTTAATTTTAGCCACTAGGAGAGCTAAAACTTTCAGAAACTCTTATTTGAACAATTATTAAAGAGGCATGTACAGTAAGTATTACCATTTGCAAACAATAAAATTTAACTCAAAGTGCAATATTTCTTACAGTGGAATGTTAAAAAGCTGTTGCAATTTCACAAATACTTTATTTTATACAAAAAAAACTTACTTATATTACTGTTAAAAGTTGATAAATAGCTTACATGAAAACTGTACTATTTTTACAGATTTCTGCTCCTAAATCGTAAAGCCTACATAGTATTGTAAGAAACTTCTTTGTATGGTGGCAACAAAATTTTTTGGGACACAAAAAGGCAGTAAAGATGACCTAATTAATTATGACTTAAAGCAGGTTTTCAAAGTGTCCTCCATCTTCATAAATTCATGAAAGCGCTCTCATGTGCAAGTCATTTACGGCTCGTGCTAACGTGTTAAACAAAATGTCCATCACTTTGTGGAACATTTCTTCCACCGAAGCATACTTACCTATCGGTGTACAGTTCGTCCTTTACAAGTGTTCCCAGAGAAAGAAATATAATGGGGTTTGGTCCGGGGACCTGGCTGGCCGAGCTACATTTCCGTTTATGACTATCACTTTATCTGGGAAGTCACTATTCAGAAAGTCGGCGGCTGCGTAAGCGATGTGTTCCGGAGCTCCGTCTTGCTGGAACATAAGTTGCAGTCTCATATTCAGCGGCAAACAAAACTTCCTCTAATAACTGAATTTAAGCTGGCTGTTGTAAGAGTCGCATGGTACAAATGGACAGCCGAGACACGATTACCCTATATAGCGCACCAGCAGTTTATAGGAAATCTAACTTGATGATGAAGCTCTCTTACAACCAGAAGGTTTTCTGTTGACCAGTAATGGTTGTTCTTATGGTTAAACTTGCCATTATTCAAAAAATTGGTCTCATTTGTCCAAATAATAATTTAAGAAACTAGGGTTGTTAGTAAACTCTTCAGCCAGCCACGCGCAAAACGTACGCCTCTTTCCTTCATCTCCAGGCATTAAACCTTGAACGAGCGTAAACTTGTAAGGGTGGTGTTTGTGCTTACGAAGTACATTTTACATTGTTCCGAATGACAAATGGTACAGACGTGCTACTTTTCTGATTGAGGCCTTGGGGTGCACCACAAAATATGCTAAGATATCTGCCTCGACATCTTCGGTCAAAACTCATGGTCTTTTGTTAACAAAAGACCCATTCAATCTTAGATTTCCAACCAGTCTTGTGAACATCTTACGGTTAGGTGCTGCCCCTATCCGGGTATCTTTCAGCATAGCGGTTTGCTGCCAAGAAAGTGTTCTTTCCACATATAAAACAAACTTCCAACTTGTCCACTTTTTCATTAGTAAACTCCATATTTACAACATACAAAAAAGCGAAACAAAGAGCAGGCTTCCATAACTCATTTTTTCAAAGAAACAACTACACAAAAATATTTTAAGTAAACATAAACTACAATGAAACAAAAATAATATTAATTTGTTATTCAAAACTACATCAAACGCTGGTTAATATACTAATGCCGGTAACAAAGCAATTACTAGGAAACGAGGTAAACACAAAAGTGAAAAATTGCAACAATGAACCAGCTGGTTGCCTAGCAATACAATCATGTGTTACTGTTTTATACTGTAGCGAGCTGTACTTGCACTTACACAATATACAGTGGTTGCGTTAGCGATTTTTAAAATAATTTAAGTGTGTTTTTTGTATAAAATAAAGTATTTGTGAAATTGTAACAGCTTTTTAACATTCCGTTGTATAAAATATTGAACTTTGAGTTAAATTGTATTGTTTGCAAATGGTAAAACATGCCTCTTTAATAAAATTGTTAACATAAGAAATTTCAAAGTTGGTCGCCATATTGGAAAATGGCAGACTTTTACAAATATTTTAACTACGAATTTTGTAATTTCTCAAAAAACAAGGAAATATTACCTATTTAAAGTTTGCTGTAAAATTAATACTTTCTGATATCTCAATGGTAGTGTGTTAATTTCAAATAATAATCGTTGACTAGTAGTTCTGTAAACAGTAGACCTCGCTCGTTGAAATAACAAATGTGGTTTTGAGCTTATGTTAAAAATAGTGTGCAAGTAAGGAAGTAAGCACAAGGTTTAGCCAGTGAAACATTATTTACAATTCCCGCGATTCCTGGATGTCTAGTTCTCGTTTTTATTTCTTTTCTTGAGCTTTAACGGCCAAAGATTTTCTTTTACAGGCATTGTGTTTTATTTAGGTTAATAATGCGTAAGATAGCTAAAAATATCGCGTTATAGAGGGACAACATACAATTAAATATTTACATACACGGTGTCCTACAATCATTTTTTGTATGATATTTATCGCCGCGAGGTTTCATTTGTTTCATCTCATTTTGTAATTCAAGTAAAGCTAAGTCAAATACTTTTATGAAATTTACAATGATAATTTACAGGTATACAGTTCAATTCTTTGATTTATCGTCTACACTTTCTTATAATAATATGTAATTTTTGGGCAAATGATATATTCCTAAATTACTATTCAAAACAGGCCTAGTTTTGTTAGCAGTCTTGTAGTAGGAACATAAAAACTTATGTTTTCAAAATAAGAAATTTGAAATTGATAAATAATATTTGTATACAATTCTATTTAGAACTAAATTACGAAACTGTTTTACATTCATGAAAAAAATTACAATAATTTTTACTACTTTTTATGAAGGCCTAAAGTTAAACATTTTCCTTTCATTACTGAACGTGATTGTTTCTTGAGCTAATTAATAACTTTCTTAATTTTACTTCAATATTTTTTTTACTGGCATATATGAATTCTTTAAACCTTTATCTACACAAAAGCTATGGAACACTTTTGAATTGGTTTAGAATAAACGTATAAAAACATGGTTTAAATGCAAAAACTTGGACGATTTTTAACAAATTCGAAGTTTATGGCCATTTTGTGAGCTTACCGTTAGAGATACGGAAAAAAATCAAGAATACAATTTTGTTTAACATTTTCTTTTCTTTTAGATAAAATGTTATTAGTTTTTAAATTCGACTTACGGTTAAGCCACAAACTGGCTTTGGGAAAAAGCTTACACTGAGAGAAACGTTCCGGCCGCCATTTTTATTTTATTTAAGGGGTTAAAAATGAAAAAGAGAAAAAACCCGTATATATACATGGCTCGGCCTAGGAATAAGGAACATTCACGCAAAAAATCTTCAAAATCGGTCAAGGCGTTTGGCCGTAATCGTGAGACAGACACACAGACGAAATGCCGAACGGTCGAGTTAAAACGGAGACCTCACTTACGCTCGGTCAATTAAATTACAAGAATAATGTATTTAACCGATACCACACATAACCGAAGGACTGTTATTTCCATTTTTACCAATAAAATTATTAAATTTAATAGCGGAAGTCTCATTTGTTCACAGAATGTGTATACATCAGGCTGTCTTTTTTAAATGGTCTACCATTGGTATTTTGTAAATTAATATCTATCAACAAATTGTAAATGGGCAACCTGTCCTTGTTTTTTGAGAAACGAAAAATATGTAGTTAAAATATTTGTATAATGGCCACCATTTTTCAAGGCAATCAACTTTCGAATTTCTTATGGAACACCTTGTATTTATTGATAATTTTTGATTCTACAAGTTATTTTAAGACTTTTTTGTCCTTTGTGTTTTTTGATACGACTAACAGTTTAAAAGTTAATAGGGTATAAACTTTTAAAAACGCTGTAACTGAGCTGTTTCCTATTTAAAGTTAGCTGTCAAATTTATAGTTTACAAGATTTTTTATTATTTGTATAAGCTACATTTGTATTCTTTTGTATTTTTTCGTAAACCCAACCGTTTATGAGATACAGCCTCTCAAAGATTTTTTATTTAATATGATTTTTTTAAGTGGGCCACCATTGGCATTCCAAAATAGGAGTTTCCATTCGAAAACAATAAGTTGGCCGAAGTATAATTAGAAAGTATTATTAGAAAAATTAGCCGAAGAATATTTGCTAAGACGTTTGATTCAGTCCGGCAGAAGAACATTTTTTGAAATCTTAGATGAACAAGGTGTAAGTAAAAACAAAATTCAAGTATTAAAGCATTGGGTACACCAATAGAATAGCTCTTGTTTTCTTGGAGAAGCCAGGAAAATATTTCCTTGTGACGAAAGGCGTTAAGCAGGCGGGGGGGGGGGGTGATCCACTCTCACCTGATCATTTTAATGCGATACTAGAAAAATATTTCAGTAAAATAGACTGGCATAATTCAGGAATTAAAATGAATAGAATATCTAATATTAGATTTGAACAAGAAATCGTTCTTTTTGCAAAATTACCCACACATAACTGGATAATATGTTAGAGGACTTGAACCGAGAGGGTAGCCGAGCTGGACTAGTGATAAAAAAAGAAAAAACGGTACTCCAAAGCAACGGAAAACAAGAAGATCTATTCCTAATAAAATAAAGGTAATGTGGGTAGCAGAAGCAACATATCTGAAACCAATAATTTCTTTTCATAATGGTTGAAGTAAGGAAATTAATAGAAACATTACTTTGGCTTGGAAGAAGTACTGGTCTATGAAATTCATTTTTAAAAGCAACACGGGGCAAGGCCTTAGACTCTAGCAGTCTAACATTTAAAATACATTTAAAATTCATTGTGTGACGTATGGAACACAAACGTGGTCTCAACAAAATATCTCAAACCATTTTTGAGATATCCACGATTGAAAATTTAAAAAACGACTAAAAAATTATGCCATTTTTGGCGATAATGCTGAATTTGCTTCAAAAAAAGTACAAGGTTCCGGCAGATCGTTTATATTTTACGAACTGTTTGACGGATTTTTAAAAGTTAAACAAATTTGAATTCACAATGAAGTTGTCAACAATATACCATAATTTCATATCTTCTTATATTCTAAAAAACTTTTTCAAATCTAATGACAGCGAGCCTGACCGTTCTACTGGACCGATTTACATGCGGGTTGTACCAAAACAAAGGTTAGAGTATGTGCAGGTTTTATTTGTATTTTGAAAATATTTATGTTAATTGGATCAAACATGGAAAATAAACTTTTCTTATGGAGATTTAACATGGGGTAAAATTTCAACTTTGCACTTCTTTGAAGAGTTCACTGAAGGTTTCCACTGAACCGTTTTACACGCGGTTTGTTTTAAATGAAAGATCAATCATTCTATATTTGCACAATTTACTTACATTTTTGAAATAATTTAATTTAGAATGTAATAAAAGAACTTTTTAAAACGGATTTTATCATCAATTTAAGTTTTCCTATCAAGCTGATTATTAAAACACGTGATTGTGCATCTAAGAACAAACAATTGCAGCAAAAGGAATCAGCTGGCTTAGAGAAAATCATTAGCGGCCAGTATTTTTCAAGGAAAAAATTCACAGGATCAAGTTGAACGTTAAACACATAGTCCCTAACAGCTGTAATACCAATAAATAAGCAACATTATGAAAAACTAAAAAACAACAATTGAAAGATGAAACTTATATCATTCAAAGACGTGCACAAAAACATAAATCATGTGTGTATGTTGCCATTAAGACAGGTAAAATAAATTAAACATAATTTTAGGTTAGGCCTAGACTGAAGAAACAACTTCTTGAATGTTTTTACATTCATTGCCATAGCAACCAATTGATTAAAATCAATATATATAGAATTCAATGTATGTCTGTATGTTTGTCCTTTATGCGTTACCAAACCGTCCATCCGATTGCTTTGAAATTTTGCATAGTAACACAGGTTAACTCTGGGAAGGTTTTAGGCCATTTACCAAAGTCCTAGGACACTAGGGCTACGCCCCAGTGGCTCTCAAAGTTTCAATGTTAATCTTATGGAAGGTCAATCTTAAGGAAGAAGAAGAAATATTTCTTTTGATTTTATCAGAAACAGCTGTTTGTATGAAAAGCTTAAAACAGCTGATTTTGATCAACAGCTGATTTTGATCAACAACTGATTTGGATCAAAAACTGAATATAAATTTAGGTTGGGTAAATCAAGCAATGAGCAGAATCCCATTATAATTTACATCGGCCCTCAGGGATACGAATTACAGTCTTTTAAAGTTTCAAATTAAGCAATAGCAAAGCATTGCCGGGTCAGCTAGTAATAGATAAAACAGTTGATTCGGATGTCCAGCTTTTAGTACAAAATAATATTTTAAGTTAGGCCTAGGCTCAACCAACACATGTTTCAACACACACAAACCAATAAAAACTTGCTTTAAGGGATTTAAAAATAAACGGTACCAGGAACTGGCACATACTTTCTCACAAACATATTTAAATTATTAAACAGATTCACTTTGACTTGTAGGGTGGGGTAGGAGAGGTGATTTTTTATTAAAGTTGGAGATTAACTAATAAATATTATTATTATTATCTAGAGAGAAAACTATTCGATCGATTTCGAACAAATATGCACCAAACACGTCAATTAGGTCTTTATAGATGCACGAAAAAAGATTTTGAAAAATTTTGAAAAACAACCCCCTTTATGGCCAACCACCCCTAAATCAGTTATTATTATTATTATTAGCTAAACGAGAATTTTTAGAAAGATGCGGTTTTTTGCATATGGTAGGGCACATTAAAGGCTACAAATAAGCAAAATTTTATCAAAATCGTTAGAGCAGTTTTTTTATAAAAAAATTATAACTGGTTTTTTGGGGGTTTTTTGGCCAAAAAGGGGGTTGTTTTTCAAAATTGTTCAAAACCCTTTTTCGTGCATCTATACAGGTCTACTTGACATGTCTGGTGCAAATTTGGTTGAAATCGATTAAATAGTTTTCTCTATAGCTTTGTATACATACAGACATACAGACATACATACAGACATACAGACAGACATTTTGTAAAAACCACTTTTTTGGACTCAGAGGGTCCCAAAACAGATATTTCCACAAAAATCTCAACATCGATTTTTTTGCGATCACTATACTTTCTCTATACCATAGTATAGTGAGAAAGTAATAAGAAAAAACTATGTTACACCTTAATTAAAAATAAATAAGACATATTATAGTAGGCCTAATTATTGATAATATACGGTAATTGATGGTAACTTTTTGGTAAGGGTTTTGATTAAATGTAGGCCTACACCTGAGCCTTACTGGTTCTTTTAACTTGTATTATAACTGCTATTATAAAATATTCGAAATAATTTGATTTATACATTTAACATTATTTATCATCTTAGTTTTGAGGTTATTATTAATCCTAAACCTCTATTATAAATAAAACATAACATATCATTTTAGAAGGCTCCATCGGGGGTTGGCGTACGGAGCACGCAGGGGTCTCCCCTAGTTTATTTATCCATTTTTGGATTTGTAGTTAACGTTAAAAAAAATATAATTTCGATTTGATTGTTTGTGTAAAACATCATTATTGCTAATAACTCGAGTATTAATGTTACGATGGTTCTGAATTTTTAATATGTACTTTATACTGTCATATGCGACGATTGTATAAATTATGAACTTGATCTTTTAGATAATTATAACTTGGGTTTTGAAAAAAGTGTATTGGAAAGCTCAAAAACGTTACGTTATGTTAGATAATAAACGCTTGTATCTTAAGAACTGGTAGTTGAATCTTAAATGTTAAAACGTATTTCAAATTAAGACAAAATTCTCTATAAAGTACCAGATTTTGATTAATTCGTATGAAAATTTACTTCATCAATATACTTCAATTATATCGTAAATATTAATCTGAAAATAGTTCTTCGGTGGACGGTTGTTTCAAAAATCCTTAATTTTTTATTCAATCTCGTTAATATTTTACAAAGTCGCCGTATATTACTATATAAATAACGTATTAAAATTTTAAAACTATCGGATCATACCTACTTCAGTTTTTTTTTTAACACATACAGATTTTGTATAGGAATTTGATTCAAAATTGTTACAAGGTTTTAGTAAAATTCTTATATCTTACGAACCGTTGAACAGATTTTAAATATTAAAATAGATTTGGATTCTTAATAAAATGGTCAATAATAAAATATAATTTCATATTTGTATAATCTTTTTTGAAGTTGTAGTCACTCTTTTAAAATAAAAAAAAATCGATTTGACTAGTTGTAAGATTACTCACTTTCATGTGTTAATAACTCGTGTACGAATTATCTGATCGTTTTGAAATTGTAATAAGTTATTCATATAGTAATATATGACAACTATGTACAATTTTAACGATAATTAATAAAATTAAAGGATTTTTGAAACAACCGTCCACAGAAGAACTATTTTCAGATTAATATTTACGATATAACGTGCATTAACCAAGTAAATTTGCATACGAATTAATAAAATTCTGATACTCTATAGAGAATTTCGTCCTGAATTTAAAAACGTTTTAATATTTAAGATCCGAAAAACGCTTCGCACTATACAAAAGATTTTCCAACAAGATGTAACGATTATCGCTCTAATTTACTATAAACTTTATGCGTAACTTTGTATAGCCATAATCGTTAAATGGTCTAACAATTTTATTGTTCTAGTAACCTCATTTTTTACATTATACTTATAGATATATGTTATCTATATTTATTTAGTATACATTTTATTAAAATCATTTAATTATTTTAAAAGGAATTCTGTTTTTACTGAAGACAGAGAATTACTCTTGCTCTAATTTAATATGTATAACTTTTTATAGGCCTTATCGTTAAATGGTTAAACAAGTGTTTATGTTATTTTATGTTATACCTATAAACATGTTGTGTATTTGTAGTATGCATTTTATTAAAATCAGTTGAATATTTTAAAAGAAATTTTATTTTTACCCAAGAAATGTACACTTTCAGTTATTGAAAACGCGTGTTTAGTAAAACCTTATTTTCTCTAAAACTATTTACCAATTTTTAATGAAATTTTATGTACTTATAAACAATGTATGTATTAATATGGTATATCAAAATTAACACAATACTTTAATATTTAAATATGCAAACTAACAGTTGTATACAAAACAAACCTATCAAAACCCAGTATGCAATAACTAATTCATTCAAATCCCAGTATTCGACAACCGCATTTAACATCCTGATAAAATGTGTAATGGGTCAAATTTTTTCACCGAATGTACTTCATTTATACGTGTATTATATTTCATTTAGATCTATTAACTAATTTACAAGAAAAATACATTTAACCGACTACACGCTAGCACTAATATAAATGTAAATAAATATGGTTTATTCATATATGGATAATAGAGTTTTACAAATAAATACAATAATGACATTTTATCGTATCTAGCTGAATTTTTCACAGAATGTGCATACATATTTTATTTATACGTGTGTTAAGTTTAATTTAAATATATTAATTAAATGGATTTTACCGACACCACTCATAACAAAACATAACCGAAGGACAGTTTTACAGTTATACAGTTTTACAAATAAAATAATTAAATTTGATCGTAGAAGTCTCATTTTTTCACAAAATGCGTATTATTATATGCCTTATTTATACGTGTGTTAATTTTCAATTAAATTACAAGAAAAATGTATCCAACCGACACCACCATAACCAAAAATAAATAATAAATAATATGGAATGTAAAAAACCAAAAGAATTGCAAAATGTAAATTGTTGGAAAAGGTTACAGTTACATACAAAATAACATAACATCACATTAAATGAAATACTTTATATTTAGGAAAATAAAAAAAGTTATATAACTTCTTTTACAGTAAAATATTACAGTGGTTATTTTTGCTTTTTAATTTAACAATACTTTACTTTTAGTGATATCTAATAGTGAGTATCAAGTCAGACGTATTACTACTTTTTTTGAAATGTTAATTTGGGTGAGCTAAACTTTTCGGATAGCCTAATAACTCATGGATTAACAGATCCTAGATGTGAATATCCCTTTGATTTGCTAGTACTACTTTTGAGTTAATGTTTGTTGGTGAAGGGGTTTTCTTTGTTTCCTTTGCTGTTTTTCAGGCATTGTTGAAGAAATTGTCATCACTGGGCTCCTCCTGATTGGCTCGTACAAACCTTTTATTTTGTCAACAATTCTTTGCGTCTTAAAATTTTTTAACAGAATTTTCCCATTTTCTTGTAAGTTAAATAGGAATTTTGATATTTCTTCTGTGATAATAACTCCACTCACTATGTTTCTCAACTCTAAAGGGTTGTCTTGTTCATTTATAAATTTAATAATAAGTTGCATTTTCATCTCTTTCCACCCTTGTATTCTCCATTCTTTATGTCGCAATGTCACATGCCCTAATATCTGCAGTTCGACCTTGCTCATTTTTATCCTCGTTTTTCTTGGAGTTGTTGTGTATTTGTACCACAAATTTGGATCAAAGCACCTCATTGAACTACAGTCAACTCTAGGATTCTCATCCAGTTACAATGATACCTTCGTTCGTGCAGGGGCGGCTCCAGGACAGTTTCTCGGGGGGGGGGGGGGGGGGGGAGGGGGGGGTTTGGTTGGAACTTTTAGCCACCCCCCCCAAAAAAAGTTTTTATTAACACTTTGTTATGGATTTGAATAATTTCATGATTAAAGAATTTTGTTTTACATATTACTGTAACATAAATGTACTTCAACTTTGTTATGATTGTACGTTTAGTTCAGCCTAATATGTTATCTATCGTTCGAAATATAGAATGCTAGAAAGTATTTTAACAGATCAATTACTTACTCTATGGTCTGGGTAGTTATGAAACTATTTCAATCCACACAAACAAGAAATAATATCACTTTCAGAATAAACGTTCAATGTTTTATTTATGCCACAAATAATGTTTTCATCTTAATAACGAAATAAGTTTCAACATTTTATTAATAAACTAAAACAATTTAAGTAACTGTGTAAGCCTAAAAAATAACATAAAAAATACATTCATAGGCATAAAAAAATTAGATTCATAAACATACAAAATAAAATTATATCAATAAACATAAAAACTAACCTTAAAAAACTAAGATTCAGTTATACAAGCTTATAAATAAAATTATTGATTTGGTTGAATTGAAAATTAAATATGAAAATGAATAATGATATGTATTGATAATGGAGAATTAAGAGTTAGTAGGGGGTGGGGTGGGTACCGTTATGAGAGCACTGACTTTGACGGAAGACAGCGCACCAATAACATAAAATTATCAACTGTAGCCTACCCTTCAAACAACTCAGCTCAAATACAAAACCTTTGTCTCAAGTAACTCAAGTTAATATGTTTTGTAGTTTTTGAGAAATAGTGATGAATAGTGAGTCAGTGGCAGAGTGGCATTTATCTATATTTCTAATGCTTTTTACGTTTTAATAACCTTAAACGCAAAATATTTTAAAATCCC
>JAGFPH010019853.1:4659-14785 GCA_018207615.1 Philaenus spumarius
GGGGGGGGGGGGGGGTTGAGTATGCATGGAAAGTCTGACGCCATTTTATTTCTGATTATTGTTATAGGCACTATAGTGATCATGAAAAGCCATGTCGTCGCCCCCCAGCGTGGTCGACATCGCCAGGAGGAGGGGGAATATGGTGGGGATGCCTTTTATTAAAACGCTTATAACTTGAGAACCGTTCAAGATAAAACATTGAAAAAAGCGACAATAGCCTATATGCCATAAAATATGAGCTTTAAAAAAGGTTATTACGTTTATAGTCGTATAGTTGTTGGTGTATGAGTAAATAGCATTTTTATTGGTAAATGAACAAAAACGGTGATTCACATAAGTAAAACCAATAGTTTTGTACAAAGAAAATCACTAAGTAGGTCAAATATAGACATTTAAGTTTTTAAAAGTGCTTCAATAAATTTAAGAAAGCATGTTGAACAGTTAATGCTACTGTAGAGGTGTTTTATACGTAGCACTAATATATTTATACAAGTGCTCCGCGCGCGCCACTGGCTACGAAAAACCCCACATTTTATACCTTGTTCTAGTTTTTTCTAATGTTTAGTATGACGGACTGTTCTAGTATGTTCTAGTTTTTTTTACATTCCATATAATTTATTTCTTTAAATTGTACCCAAAATTCAAACAGCTGTATCTCAGAAGCTATTCATGGTAGAAATCTCATTTCGGTCACATATTACAGTTTTATTTCTCTACTTTAAAGTTAGTCCTTATCAGTTTTGCTGAAAACCCCTTGTTTCACGGTGAAAAACACAAATGCTATCTAAAAACTAACTAAAAATTAGAAAAAACTAAACAAGGTAAATATTGTGGGGTTTTGTCGCTGGTGGCGCGCGCGGGGCACTTGTATATAATAACTTAAATGTTTATATTTGACCTATTTAGTGTTTCTTTGTGCAAAACTATTGGTTTTACTTATTTTAATCACAATTTTTGTTCATTTACCTATACAAATGCTATTTACTCATAAACCAACAACTATACGACTATAAAATTAATAACCTTTTTTGAAGCTCATATTATACTGAGTATATTGTCGCTTTTTGCAATGTTCTATCTTGAACGGTTCTCAAGTTATAAGCGCTTTAATAAACGGCGCCCCCGCCACATTCCCCTTCCCCTGTGGGTGTCGACCATGCTGGGGGGCTACGACATGACTTTTCATGTTCGCTATAGTGTCTATAACAATAATCAGAAATAAAATGGCGTCAGGTTTTCCATGCATGCTTAACCCTCTTCAGATCCTGGACTAATTATTGTATTATTAAGAAAACAACAAGAAAAAGATACAATACTTACATACTAATACTTACGTAGGTTTTGATAGATTAGGGGTTTGTAAACTAACCTAAGATCCTTGGCACACTCTACAATTAAAATGTTATGTAATTTTTATTTATATTCAAAATATTTGACTACTGACTAGATGTAGCCTATGTACTCAAGTATTACAAACTTTTTAAAACTAATAACATCAAAATAAAATGAACATATTTGAATATAAGTTAAAAACACGGTATATCAAATTAGTTCCTAATGTAAAGTTAGGAAATAATGCAAACCGATATTGTAGACAGTTTGCCAAGGCCGACGGTTTAAATGGTGTTTTTAGGAGTGCCAGTAACAATAGATTTATTTACGATGTCTACTTGTCCTCTAGCAAGACCCTCCCCCTAAACTGACAAAAAAAGTACACATTTTGTGGATGTATGTTTTGAAGAACATGTTTGAACTATTCTGTATTAAAATGCTTATTTTTGTTTACTCAATTCTATAGACTCCATGAAGCAATTTTACTAATAAATAAATCCAAGTTGCATGTTATTGTAGGTGAAACATATAATATTATGTTACTTTAGCCAAATTTGTGAAATGTTATGAAATATCCTTTTTAAAGGTTTAAACATATTGTTTAAATCTAATGAAAAAATCAAAATTTGTTTACCACATTAGTCGTTTAAATTGAAAAACCTATGCAGAAAGCCTACTAAAAAAACCGTTTTACAATAATTCACACAATTTAAAATTACAATTGTTGTGTCATTATTAAGCTTGCATTACTTTGTATCTACCTTATTTCGAATGTAGATGGAACCATGTTGCAAATATTGTGCATTAACTGGCTATAAAAGTTATTAATATGCTTACATTTAGTATTATCTCAACTAATATTGAGAAACAACTATTAAAGCGACATTAATTGAATCTCTAACAGCACAAATAATAAAATATTATTATTTGAAAAAATATTAAAGACTTGATTCGTCTTGCTGTTAATTATACTTAAAGTAGCTTACAATTTACTAAAGAAATTATATGTATTGAAATATAATTCAAGAGCGGTAGCACAGATAATACATTTTGTCAAAATGTTCAACATTTTTATGAACTTGATCTTATTTGATATTATTGATTTACTTTAAACGTGTTTTAGAATAGTATTAACTATAAAATATAGTGATTTGTTGACATCTTGAAAAGTAAAAGTAACTATTAAGGTTTAGATAAATATTTTAGATTAGAAAAAATGGGTGCGTTTACTGATGTACGCGTTTTAGAAGTTATACTTTTTTGGTATGATTAAATTATTACATTTTATTGTTGAAAACATAATATTGTTAATAAATTATATATTATTTAAAGTTTGTGTAAAAGAAAGTGACATCAATATTTATAAGTGACCATCTAATCTATTACCATCGTGGGGATACAAATTAAAGTAGGTTTTTCTTAATAATATAATTATTTATTTATTATATAATTTGTAAGTTTTTTTTATTACAATGGAAGCGACTAGGCAGTCCAGACGTAGTTCGTTATCGCAAGTTGCTCGAGTAATCTGGGCAGGAGCAAAGGATAAAAGAAAATTCTAACACTTAAAGATTCCAAAAGTAGCCTGACTACGCACGAATTACATCCACTTGCGACTAGGCTTATCATCTTATTGTAGGTGAAACATATATAGGCTATTAATTGCAAAAGATTTGTAATCTTACGAAACGTCCGTTTTTAAAGGTATATACAAATTGTTTAGAAACTAATGAAACAATCAACATTTCTTTTATCACGTTAGTCATTTAATTTTTAAGCCCATGCAAAACCCATAATAGAGAAGCTTGTTATAAAATTTCGCCCAAATTAAATTACAATTATTGTGCCATCATTATGTGTAAGCTTACAAAAAGGAAGACGCACCATTGCTTGGACACCGTAGTGGTGAATGAGAAAGGGCCGTGCCACACTATTACTGTTTCACAAACGTTTGTATCTTTAATAGATTTTCTGTCAAGTATGAAAATAACACCACTGGTTTGTTTGAACATTTTATTTGAAATAAACATTTGTTTTAATAGCAACATTAAAAACTACACATATCTTAAAATTTTTAATAAATTATACCGATACTGTAATTTCCAACTGTTGGCCCAAATTTGTTACTTTTTGGTAATACCCATTTTATAAAAATCGCGTATCTTGTACAAAATACATATAAAACGATAGCACACAAGTTATTTTCGAAATCGTGACCCCAAATACCTACGTGTGATGTAGCAGGTCTACAGTTATAAATGAGATTACAGTTTATAACTATGAGATTACATTAACTTTATTAGCTATGACTATTAGTGTAGACTTCATTGGAATGAGCTGAATTTCTAGGTGACGTGTGAATCCAAGCCTTGCTTGCTATAGACAAAGATCAGTCTGGGTAGGGATGTTGGACCGGTAGCACACGTGTAGCAGATAATCATAATTGTAGAAAAAAAAGTTAGGTGTTGAATAAATTTGTAATTTAAATAATTGTGTTTCGGTTTAATAAACAATACCGCTGCACCGCCGCCTCCTTACATAAGATCCTTTCTATATAAAACAATCGTTTTCTTAACCAAAACATATAAAACTATAATGTAATAGGAATCATTAAGCATTATGGCCTTTTTACTGTCAAAATCATTCTTTCCATACACAAAAACATAAAAAACGATACCCTACAAGGTATTTTCAAATGTTGGATCAAAGTTGTGACCCTTTCGTGCTACGAAAATGTCTTTATCAAAATCTGATTTCTCGTATCTAAATACATTTTAAACCATACCCAAAACAATAATTTCAAAATGTTTACCTAAAATAGTGCCCCCAAAGCACTACGACTCTTTAATTGCTAAAATATAGTTTGTCGTACCCAAAAACATAAAAAACGATATCCCACTCGGTATTTTCAAACTTTGGACTCAAAAATCAATACCCCGAAGCACTACGACCTATTTCCTGTCACAGTCAGGTTTTTCAGATCCAAAAACATATATACATGTTTTACAACATTTTTATATAACATATAGGATACATTAATATCCTACATGGTATTTTCAAAATTTTGATTCCAAAATTGTGACCCCAAAGGGCTACGACCCTTTCCCTAACAAAATCGGGTTTCGCGTATCCAAAAACACGTTAAACGATACCACACAAGGTATTTTCAAAATGTTTTCTCAAATTTGTTACCCTTTCGCTCTACGACTATTTCTTTATCAAAATCTGATTTCTGGTACCAAAATATCCACTAAACCCTACCCCACACGATATTTTCAAAATGATATCATAAAATAGTAACCCCGAAGCGCTACGACTCTTTAACTGTCAAAATATGATTTCTCGTACCCAAAAACATATAAAAAGATATCTCACACTTTATTTTCAAAATTTCGGCTCCAAAATCGGAACTCATTAGCGCTACGACCTTTTTTCCTGTCACAATCAGGGTTTTCATACCCAAAACATATACAACAATATCCTACATGGTATTTAAAAAAATTTGATTCCAAAATTGTGACCCCGAAGCGCTACGACTCTTCAACTGTCAAAATCTGATTTCTCGTACCCAAAAACATATAAAACGACATCTCACACTTCATTTTCAAAATTTTACTCCAAAATCAGGACCCTTAAGCGCTACGACTCTGTAACTGTCAAAATTGGATTTTCCATACCAGAAATCTTATAAAACGATACCCCACATGGTATCCTCTTTCTTTACTCCGTTGGTAGCAATGTTCTCGATAACTGTGCGCGTATTTATTTTTAAATTTGATGCACCTAACGCCCGCGAATCATACAAATGCACTCTCATTACATTTTCAAAACGTTACACTAAGTAACTGCTCAATCCATGGAAAGAGTGTAAAAAAATTCTTTTGAAATCGCATAGTCACAGGTAATACAATACTATATTGTAGTAATTTCAGTTCTGGGTATACCATGACGTATATTTATGTTTTAAACAATACTCCAAGTAAAGCCAAACAGTTTAAGACCTTTTTCTTTGAAATCGCATAGTCAGAAGTTGTAATTTAGGTGCTGGGATTGTATATTACTTTGACCAACTTGAGTAAGATTTCTAAAGATATATAGTAGAGCCGTATATAAATAATATACTTTTCTAAGGTGTCTTAAGTTGGTTTTGTCCAACATAAGACGCCTTGATCAACTAGAGGTTTCTGAGCCACATGAGTTGTAATATTTTCCGCGCCAGATCAACTTCGATCTCAAAAACAGAACTATATATACATATATATATACATATATATATATGAATTTTAATGACACCCCAAAACGTGTTCTGGGGACCATGATCGGTGCTCATTTGCTACTCCCGATCTTGGGTCTCACCATAAGGGCCACTGCAATAGCTCATTTTTCCTATGGAAATTCGCTAATGAATAGGTCATTGATTGGTTCTTGTTCTCTGATATCCGGACGATTAACTTTAATTGGCAGTTAATAGTGGAATAACAGTGGGTCTAATTATGATAAAAACGACGTTTAGACAAATTTGCAACATAAAGCAGGCTAGAGCTGACTGCTTTGAGGTGAAACGGCTACTGAAGTATTTTGTATTTATTTAAATTTGAGTTAATACTCATAATAATAGTCCATCGTTATAACACAATCGGCAGAATAGCTGCAGTACCCGTCATCATAATCTTAAAAACACTTCTTTATAAGCAGGGCTGCATTAAGGGCGGAGCGGTTGGAACGATCGTTCCAGGGCCCCGAGACCTGGGGGGCCCCAAAGACTTTGAAAAACTACTAAAAAAAATTTCAACAAAAGTTCAAAAATTACTAAAAAACGTTTCAACATAAAATTTTAAAAATAACTATAAAAACATTTCAACATAAAAGTTTAAAAATAACTAAAAAACATTTCAACATACAAGTTTAAAAATTACTAGAAAACCTTGCAACATAAAAGTTTAAAAATTACTAAAAAAACCTTTTAACATAAAAGTTTAAAAATTGCTAAAAAACATTTCAACACAAAAGTTTAAAAACTACTAAAAAAAATTTCAACATA
This sequence comes from Philaenus spumarius, assembly GCA_018207615.1. Classification (NCBI taxonomy): domain Eukaryota; kingdom Metazoa; phylum Arthropoda; class Insecta; order Hemiptera; family Aphrophoridae; genus Philaenus; species Philaenus spumarius. The sequence goes on from JAGFPH010019853.1 coordinate 11,033, forward strand.
AAAGTTTAAAAATGACTAAAAAAACATTCCAACATAAAGAGTTAAAAAATTACCAAAAAAACCTTTCAACTTAAAAGTTAAAAAATTACTAAAAAAACCTTTTAACATAAAAGTTTAAAAATGACTTAAAAAACATTTCAACAAAAAAGTTTAAAAGTTACTACAAAAAACATTTCAACAAAAGTTTAAGAATTACTAAAAAACCTTTCAACATAAATGTTTAAAAATAAAAAAAAACATTTCAACATAAAAGTTCAAAAATTACTAAAAAACCTTTCAACATAAAAGTTTAAAAATTACTAAAAAAACGTTTCAAAATAAAAGTTTAAAAACTGATATGAGTTACTCCTATATAATTTATTTAGAGAGACCTTTATGAAAATGTTAAGATGGGACACCAATCGTAAAGATGACGTAACGTATTTTTCATTATGATACGCCTAAATTATCTGTAATTACAATATTGTTTTCGAACTCGCACAACTATGGGGGAAGAAAAGCTAGACTCTTTAGTCATGTTGTCAATTGAATCCACGTTCTTGCGGATTTCGAACAACTTATCCAAATTTTTGCACCAACAAAGTGTAGAAAAAAGCCTTTTAAATATATAGATGTGTATGTCCTATTTTGATATTACATTTCGAAACTAAATAAAAAATTACTGAGTATTGTAAGTTTAAAAAATAACTTTTGTTACTTAAAAAAATTGTTTTAATTTTTTCATGGGACCCCATGTTTTTCCCAGCTCCAGGATCCCCAGTTTTCTTAATCCGGGCCTGTTTATAAGTATGGAAAGATAGGCTGAAATATAAGTTTTAACTCGCCCCAAAACATTACTTTCCAGTCAAATTTTGGTTTAAAATGTGAAAAATGTCTCCCGGAGTCAGAATCTTAAATTATAAGTTTAAAAATCATTCCAAATATCAAAATATCACTTTCTTGTCATATTTTTCTTTAAAATTTCTTAATTTTTTTATGTTTGGAGTCCAGAGCATCTCCCGCCAATGGGGGTACCGAAATTGCGCCTCGAAAACCATGTAGCTACCAAAATTGGGTAGATTATTATTATTTTTGTTCAATACTGTTACCAATTACGTTGTTTTGAAAAACAGAATTGCAAACATAAAAAAAATGCATAAAGTATTTAACCACCTGTGTCTCTAATCACAGAATGTTTACAGTTTGAAAACTTATATATGTAATAGATATGGCACTTGTTATTACATGAAATATAGAATACAATAATAAAACCACAAAGCGCAACTTACAACTATAGGAGGATGGGTACAAAGTACGATTTGGAAGTCTAGATTCATCGTCACCTACACCTAGAAAGGTGACATGAGTGACATTCCAGAGCCATTACATCGGACGTAATGTCTCCGCAGGGTACCGCTAGGCCCGAAGCGCAATTTTGGTAGGAGATTAGGGATCCCTTTTGGGCACCAAGGTTTGATGCGCCGTTTCGGAGCACCTCTACTAGTTTCCCCTGGGCTTTTGGATCTGCTCGTGAAGTTGAGATATGTGTAGGCCTACTATAAATATTAACTAAGAAAAATTTACAAATTTAACTTATTACATAATTGAGATACTTTATAAAATGTTTTATTTATTCCATAAATAACATTTAAAAAAAATACAAATTATCGTCTATGGATAGTGCCCACATAGACACGAGGCCTATGCGTCGGCACGACATAACTTTACAATAACAATTATGGAAAAAGAAGAAAGGGAAAAAAGAGGAAAAACACAATTTAAAAAAAAAGTACAAGAAACTATAAAGAGGTCATCACTAGAACAACAACGTCACTCCTGTGCCCACACCAAAAATTCCCCTACAAGGAATCAGAAGTAGAACGCGAAATACAAATTTAAAAGATAAAAAGAGCGACATATAGGCTAAACATAACTTTATACATACTCCGAAAAAATTTCGGACACACAATAATCCCTCCCTACCTCCCCTAGCCACAAAGGAACTTGCTTTTTATAGGCCTTAACTTCATAACTTTGAAAAAGTCTCTAGACTTTTACATATTCCAGTGTAGATTGGAATAAGGGTTATAAGGTACCACTCAGCACAACACAGTAAAAGGAGCTTAAATTTCTATTTTTACTTTCTCCACCCTATACGAAGTATATGGAGAAAGTATTGTTTTCGTAAAAATGTTCGAATTTGAATTTTTAGTTGAATTATCTGTTTTGGTGCTCCCCCAGAACCCCCAAAAAATTGTTTAGTGCAATTATCTGTGTTGGTGCTCCCTGAACCCAAAAATATTTTTAGTGGAATTTTTTGTTTTGGTGCTCCCTGAACCCAAAAAAGTGTTTTTAGAGTGGTGTCTGTCTGTCAGTCTGTCTCTATGTATACAAGACCAGAGAGGACACTATTGGTCCGATTTTCATGAAATTTGGTATGTAGCCTAGGTACTAAACCCTAATATCTCCAGGCGTTTTTTTTCATTTTTTGGAATTGTTAATTTTTAAGGATAATTTACCCCTAAAAACCCATAAAAAACAAAAAAAATGCAAATTTCTCAAAAACGGCTCTAACGATTTTGATCAAATTTTCAGTATTTATAGTGCTTAAGATGCCAAACAAAATGACACCACCCGCTTTTATAAAAACTTCGGCGTTTTATAATTATTGGGAAATGTTTAAAAATAAACAAGTTTGTGTTCAATCTAGCATCGCGGCAGCGGCCGCACAGGGTAGCACCACGGTAGCGAGCACGGCCAGTAATTCAAAGGTCGCGCGATCGAATCCCGCCTGGGACAATAATTTTTTTATACGATTGACGTAGGTAGAATATTATTTTTTTGTTTTGTTCTAAAAAGTAGTAAAAAATAAAATGATTAAAAACAATATTATTTTGATTACAGTAAGTTGGGAGAAAGTTTGTGTCAGTTAACTGATACCGTTTATTTTAAATCATGAAACGTTTTATTTTCTCGAATTAACGACTTCTTTTTTTGTGTGTGACGAAGCCAAGAACGCTAGCTATTATGTATTTTTGGTTCTATTTGATTTCATACATTTTAACTTTAAGAATTTATTTCTTGAAATTTTGTACATTTAATTTGAATGAAACCTGTACCAATTATGCATCTCTTTATTATCTATTTGTTTGTTCATAATATGATATACAGTTGTCTTGTAATTATTATTCAATACCTTGTCAAGAATAAACATTTCACACCATTTTCAACTAGAAGTTATGAATATATTTTATTGAATTTAATGGTTTTTTTAGATTTTATTAGTTCTCTTATATATTTACATATTATCACAAAACGTAGAACACACACAATGCAATAAGAATGAATGAGTTGAACTGCTGAGATCTGAAAAGAGGAGATGGCTGGGGGATGGGGTTGCGCCTGCGCACGACGTGCGCGGTGGTGGGGAACCTTCACCTACCTCTCCTACATGCGCAAGATTTTCCGCGCAGGTCACCGTTAAATAAATCTATCTATAGTATAGTTACTCTTCGTTGATCTTATGTTCAAAGTGTCATGTTTGTACAAATAAGAGAGATAATAATTCGACCACGCAGCTGAACCGCTGACGTGAGTTGAGCAAATTTCCAAAATTAAGTTTATAGACCGATATTTTAGGGTTTCGACCAACAATTTGGGAAATAGGTCTATTCACGACGGTGCTGAATAGCTGCAACATGCTTCGCACGCCATTCCACATATTGGGATTGTCTTCAATACACAATGCATTGCGTGCTTCGCACGCCATTCCAC
>JAGFPH010019854.1:0-14251 GCA_018207615.1 Philaenus spumarius
TTAATTGAGAAAATAAACATTAAAGATAAGATGAACTTCTAAATTAATCAATAAGAAAACTGCCGTACGTATTCTGATATGTAAAAACAATTATCGGCAAGTTACGGGAGTGATTGTGGCAGCTTGTTCCAATGCACTTGCCTTGATATGACCTTGAAACCTTTCTCTAACGTGCTGTTTCTAAAAATGTTAGTTTTATTTATAAATGTTTTCGAATTTGGGTATCTTCGTATCAATTAATTAAATATTCAATGCAAATCTGTTTACAAAAACAATTAGTAGCTGGAATACAAAAACCAATTAGTTATTTCTTTTGTTATAATATAATAAAATAAAATTTGAGTAATTCATTGTTTAATTTAATATTTACAGTCATAATAAATGTGTAATTTGCAACTGCTGGTGGCGGGTACAGTAACATAATTAGTATTAAATATTGAACAGTATTAATATTACTGTGTTTAATTAAATATTTAATTAATTCCCTAAAAATTGATTTGCTCACCATTATAATTTGAATGATTTACTAAAATAAAATTAGCATGGTTTTGTTTGTGCTTTTTCTAAGATTGGTCAGGGAAAAAGTAATTTAGACAGGGAAATGTCAGGGAAAATTCAGGGAATTTCAAAAGGTCATGTCACTAGATACCCTGTAGTATGTAATTCTGTTAATACAGTTGAACTTGGTTGTAGCGCCAACGAAGGGACCAAACGAATGTTGACGCTACTTCCGAGTGATGTTATAAAGATGAACCAACAGGAAATCGTATTTTTGTTACCTTGAGTGAAAGGACAAACAACTACATATACAGTATTACTATTATTGACAACATTATTCATGACGTTTGATGAAAAGAAAAACAGTATAATTTTCTTTTAATGTAAAATAGGGTCCTGATAATTCAAACTAATTGGAGCTGAGGTTACCTACAATTATAAATTAGGTAACATAGGTTAATGTGTAAAGTTTTAATGAATAAATACATGTATGTGTATTAACCATACTAGTGCCCTGGTTATAGCTCAAATTGGCGAACCGGTTTTTAGTGTTTTGCAAGCATATTTTAAAAAATTCACCAAAAATAGTAATTCTATCCCAATCCAAAAGTGTTCTATACCTTTTTTGTAGAGAAAGGTTCAAAGAATTCATACATATGCAATTAAAAAAATTATTGATGTAAAATTGTAAAAGTTATTAGCTCAAGAAACAAAAATGTTCAGTAACGAAAGGCCAACTTTAGGCCTACATAACAAGTAGTAAACATTTTTTGTATTTTTTCGTAACCGTAAAAAAGTTTCATAATTTAGTTCTAAATAGAACTGTATAAAAACATTTATCAATTCGAAATTTCTTATTTTGGAAAAACCATTTTTTTTTCTTCTAAATACACGACTGCTAACATGCTAATAAAACTAGACCTAGTTTTAAACGTAATTTACTAATATATGCTTTGCCCAGAAATGAAATATTATTATATAACAAAGTGTAGAGGATAAATCAAAGAAAAGAACAGTATACTTGTCTTTCCTTAATTCACAAAAGCGTTTGAGTTATCTTTATTTGAATAACAAAATGACATCAATGACTATGAAACTTCCCCGGTCTCAGGATGCGTCATAAACATCGTGGGAACCCACTCGCTAGACGGTCTCACCAGATGTCCTAATTATGTACTATTCATTGTTGTCTAGACAAACAAAAAACTGGTTATTTCTAGATTACTTCCCACCTTTAGAAAGATCAAACTATTCTCTACAAAATGGTGAAAAGAAATTTGCCAAAACATATGATATTGTAGGCGTTATCTCGGTTGGCAAATTTCATTGGTTGAAAACTGTCCAATCGCAAGGTTTACAGAAATCGTCGTCATAAATCGTGAAATAGTGACATCTGATTGGAAGGTACTATTAGAAAGATAAAATCTTAACGAATCCAATGGTATGCTTATAATCTCGATAGAAATACTTCTGTAGATGGTCTTGGACATGTAAGAAGTGGGAAATAACAGTACAATTGTATGCAAATTCATGCACGGAAACATCTGTAACCCGATCTGCATATTTTAAAACGATGATTACATATGTAAATATACTTTTTACGAAAAAGTTTTAAATACAAAAATTCAAGTTTAATTGATTTCCTTTCCAACGGTGCCGGTTTTATTACGATTGGATGATTTTAAGTGCATTAAATAACCGAATATGCAAATTTATGCAAATTCTCGCATAGGTTCGAATTGGTTGCATCTTGCCCCTGAGAGAACGTCACTTTGGGCAGTCTGGCACTGAGGGTTAACAAACTGTATTAATAAACACTTAAATTACAGTATGTAATAAAACATTAACTTACTCTATTAAAAAACACTCAACAATTTGTAACACTTATAGTCCATGTAACAGGAATATGCAAATTTTAACTAGTAAATTCCCATAGTGACTAAAACTTAGAAGAATGGTCTGGTAGAAAATGAGACGCAATATACAGTATTAAATATTTATATTTCACATATTCATATATAAATTCATTTATGACGCAAACTAATTAAAACATAATGATTCAGATAAACCTAAAGTAAAAAATAAGCAGACTATATAAATAAAGAATAAAAAAGCAGACTTAAAAAACATTAATGAGTAAAAGTGTGTAATATATATAAAGTGTATAAAAGTTCACAAAAACAGAAAACGGTGGTGCGGTTAAAGAAAACAGCAAGAAGGGTGAAAGAAATGGTCACATAACAAACAATTTAAATTATAAATGGTTATTAAAGGTAATAAAGTTGAAAGGAAAAACACATATATAAGAACTTGTAGTGCGTAGTATGTGGGTGTTTGCATTGGCGCGCACAGTAAACCTGAACTGGATCTGATCGATTGTGAAAACTTGCGTTGATCATACAAGCCATGTATAGCTCTCTCTCAATGAAAAGATGGCGATAAGTTAACTTAAACTGGTGTATGGTGTGAAAGTAAAATTCACAAAAATGTGGTTTTTCGATGCAGGAGAGTAATGGTTGGTATGTTAGAGTGAACTTGGAGTGGTACAGAGTTGGTGTACGCTTCGGCATTAAAATCCGTCGAATATTTTGTGGAAGTAGTTGAACTTATAAAAAATGAGACCACGAGGTATGGTTGTTGACGTGTTGAACTTAATAGTGTGCTTTAAAAATCCATCGTAATCCAATGAATCCTAGGTAAAAACATTTGTGTGAGTAATTTTGTGAGTATATATGGCCATAATATTTAACAATTTTAGTCTGCATTTTTGAATTTTTTAAACTTTTTTAACATATAACGTCATTCAATTCTGAAATTGCGTCTTAGCTTAGTAAACATAATTGTAACTTATATCTTGTATAAAGAATTGACAATTTGTTTTGTTTGTTTCATGATAATGATGAATTTGTTTGTATATAATTATTTTCTTAAAATGAGTGAGTAAAAAACATAGTTGTTTCGCCACAATGTCTTGAATTCTTTCGATTAGCCATGATCACCTGTCTAGTGAGTACTTTTGCAGTCAAAGATACACGACCTGAGAAGTTAAATTAACAATAAAATATTTTTAAAAGTAATGATATATGCACAGTAAATAAGAAGGCATAGAAATAGATTATATGTGGATTATTAAGTTTTTTTTTTATAAGAGTTAAAGTGAAGAAGTTCAGTAGGGCTGTATAAAGGAAGTTTTAAGGTGAAAGGTGGAGTTATAAGTTGTGTAACGTGCTCTGCTGTGCAAGCCGTTTACAAACAATTTATTAATAGAAAACAAAAAAAAATGAAAAATAAAAATTTAATTTTGACAAAAATATTTCTAAGTTATTTTTAAAATTAAAAAAAAAATACCTTTACTGTGTAACAATTATTTATTATTTCCTACCTTCAATCCATTTACTTATTTAATTAATTAAATTATCATTTTAAAATATTGCAACACCTTAATCCCAATAAAAACAAACAAACATAACCCCAAAATTGAAGTTAGGTTATGTTTTGATCGCATCTGTGGTTACAACAGGCGATCACTAAATATCTGTTACACATCTAACCATCTTCATCTATGACAACAGTTCTCCGGTTAAAATTGGACTCGTCCAGAACCATGGCCACCATGTTTGTCACATGACAACTTTGCCTCTAAACTGTCCCGTTCACCAAAGATTGTCGCCATTTTGAATTACACTTACAAAGAAAACTAAAAAACTGAATTTATGATTTAAACAAGGTTCGTTACCACAAAGTACTTCTGGAAAGGATAATACTCAAATTAAAAACTCATAGTGGTTGACATTATTATTTTACTGAAACATTCTAAATTGTAACAACACATACATTAATTATTATTTCAAGTTGGCAACTCATCGTTTTAATTATTCCAATCACACACTCAAACACACAAATTTATTATTAATAATTTTACCTTAGATATACAAAAACTTATATTGATAAATTATTCAAATGCAGGCTTCGTTAAATTAGTTTACTACTTACGATCGTGTTGTTTTATAGTGCACTTTAAAGAGATAGATATGAATTTACAAAGAGAAAAAAAACTTATAACACATATGAATTCCATTAAAATAGAAAAAACCCCATTAATTCTTTAGTTCGTCGCACTTTGGCCATGTAGATTCTGATGCACTTAGAGTTTCGTTGCACTTGTTATAAAATCTTTATGAAAATAGTTGGAAGCCATGCCTCACGTGCACGCTGACTTTCAAAGTTGATGATTTTAAGACAATTCACAAGCAATTCTTACATTCTCGCTAGTGAACTATACACAGCACTGTCCTTACTCCTCCTTAAACATTTATAAACGGTAGTTCTACTTAAACTACCGCAAAAAAGCACTTGTTAAAACATTTTGTTGGACTAGCCGCAGAACACGTCTGTACTGTACTCGAATACTGATGCAAGTGGGCAGAAGCCTCCTTCTTGTTCGTTTTCCTTTCCGATCACGCTATGTGACGTCATAAAAACCAGAAGACCAATGAGAAGCCGTCCTTCCAGGGGACCGTAAATATGTCTCTTTTCTTGTAGTTACGCTAAGTACCAACATTTCAGGACAAAATTTCTGTCTCTATCATAGATGGATTACACAGGCTCTCAACATAATCTGTCAAGTTTATTTCTTACAATGTCTGGAATCGTCTTTCGATATTTCTTCATCACTGTCTAAAAACTTAGTGGACCATAACTTCAAACTCTCTAATACGTTTTAACTGTTTTTCATAGTTTGACACATCGTGAAACATAATTTAAATATTTAAACAAAATTGAATTTAAACATGAAGTTAATATTGTTTTTGATTTAATCTGAATTACTAATTAATGTCTGCATTTCCCTTTGAATTTCTATGTTCATTAATATTGTGAAATAACTAAATCCTTTAATTTAGGCTAATGTCCAAAATTTACCTTATGACCCTTTTTACGTTATTTTACTATTTTGATGTTAAAAAAACCCTGAAATTCACATGTATTACAGTTGGAGTTAAGGTGAGATTTAAGGTAAATAATTTTTGTAGAAGAGGTTGAAGAGAGAGAGGAGTATTTTTTATAATTAAAGTTACATTATAAGCGACGAATAATAAAGGTGAATAATGTAACGGAAAGCGTTACAAAAATATAAAAAAAATATAAAAAGATAAACTGTTAAAAAAATGGGTTTTCGAAAAACTTGCAAAAAATTAAAAAAAATGTTCAAACTAATAAAAAACGTTATATGTGGATTATTGTTTACCTCGCCTTTACTTCATATATTTATTCACCTTTTAAAAAGAAATCGTCGCTCATTACTATAACTCAATTATCATCAAAAACTCTCCTTACTCTTCAACCTCCATAATAAAAATTATACATCACATGTCTCACCTTAACCTCAACGTAGAACTAAACCTTAACATCAACATATAACTCCACCTTACACCTTAAAATCTCATATAAAAACCTTAAAAATCACCTCCACTTGACTCTTATAATAAAAAAAATTAATAATCCACATATAACCTATTTGTATGCTCTCTTAGCATTTATATATTTGTAGTTACCTTTGATATTATACTATATTAATTTTAATTTCTCAGGTCATGGTTCTTGGCTGAAAAGTACTTGCTAATGGATGTGCATGGTTAAATAAAAGAATTTAAGACATCGTGGCGGAACAACTAACCTTTTACTCACACATTATAGAAAAATAATTATATAGAACCAAATACATTATCATCATAAAGCAAACAAGTTAAATTGACGAAGATATGTACAAAATGTTACTAAGCCTATCTTACAATGTGAGACGCAATTGAATTGAAATGAAGTTATTTGTTAAAATGGTTCAAATTTTAAACAGGGTTCTTACAGCAATAACTAAAAAAAAAATTAAGGACTTTTCAAGGACTTTTCCAGATTCATTCTACTTTTTCAAGACCCTAGATTTTTCGATAAGTGGCCTATTAAAATTTTATATGTTACTTTTATTGCATTTATCCCTTTCAAAAATAAGCTAATTCGATAAAGAGTTAGGCCTAGTACAGTTAATTTTGACTTTAAAAGAAAAAAGTTTATTTACATCTACAAGATTACCAAATATTAGCTACGTGACGTGACGTATGCCTTGGCCAATGATGACACGTGACAACAATTTTAATCAATATATGAAATTATATCGTGTTAATTATTTAATTATTTTGTGTTGTGTTGTTTAATGTGACTCAGTGTTTTAAGACCACATTGGGAATTACAGAGGGGCAACTATAGGCCTACAGCCAATTAATAAACATTTTAGACCTTTCAGTAATATTCGACTTTAGCAGGGGTAGTAATTAAAGGGGAAATAACAAATGTTTGACAGCTAATTATATTATTGAACAGAATTTATAGTTAAAGTTATCTGTACTTACCAAGTGCATACATTTTTTCATTCAACGTTTATCTCTCAAAAAAGTAGGCCTAGGAGGAAGTTTTGTTTTAAAACCATATATAGGCGTAGTATAATATATGATATTGTCATATTCACAATGAGTATATATATATTATTTCACATCACTGCACAATCGTTAACATTTCAAACACTGCTTGATTATATTGATGTAGAGTATAGGCATATATCTATTAAATGAATGAAAAATCTTAAGTCTATAACAGAAAAGAACAATATTTTACGAAATATATTAGAAACTAGGCTAGTAATGTGTCTATAAAGTTTTGTTGAGCCTTTAGATTTTGGACTATTTTAAATTTGGTTTTTTAATTCAATTAACTTTTCCTCAATTTTATTTTCAACTTCCTTGAGGTGATTTCTTTTTTCATTTGCAGTTCTTCTCAAGCTATTCGACTTCGATATTAAAGTAAAGCTGCTTGATGTTTCTGCTTTTTCAGCAAATCTATCAGCTGACTTTGTAAGAGATTCCATATCCTCCAACAGCCTTTTCTTTTTAGTTTTTAAATCTTGTAATTCCTCCATTATTGATTTTCTTTTTAAATTTTCCTTAACCACGTCTTGGTTCTTTTTTTGTTCTTCCAAAAACTGTTGCCATTTTTGTCGAGCACCTGCAGCATATTTTAGCATATCTTTTGAGATTTATAAATTCAAAATTCCTCCTAATGTAGATATCTGTTCACATATTACTCTTTGAGCAATTATAGTTCTTCCTTTCATATTTTCCGTTTCAATCTGTTTGTTTACCGAAAAACCTCTCTCTACAGAAGCCTGGCCATGCGACAAAATTAAAACAATTTTCATCACTTCCCATAATTTATCATACTTTGACGATGATGATGTACACTCAAAAAAAATTTCATCGGTACGATCCCTCCCAGGTTTAAAGTTTTTAAACTTTGCTGTAAATCCAAATTCCACTATGAACTCCTTGTACACCGTGATTAAACCATCACACTCATTTTCAACAACTTTGCCACATTCATTCAATATATTGAGTAATGAACGAAAAGTTTGAACAATTTTTTGATTATCATCATGCATATCTCTGGGATCAAAACAAGCAGAAAATTGTACAACAGAATATTTTAAAGGAGATTTTTGCAACAAGGCTCGGATAACCTCAATCAGAAAACTTTGACAATCTTTGCGAAGCAACAAGGCTTTAGATTCTTTTACTAATCCTTTACTCAATAGGGTTTTTAAATTTTTTTCAGCAGAAAACCCTAAATCTACTTTGTGAAAAGCCAATGTATTTTCTTTTTCATCCAAATTGAGCTCTGAAAGAGTTTTATAGCTAACCTTTATTTCTTTAAGACACCTTTCCATCAGTTTTCTGAGCATCGTCTCTAAATCTTTGGCCATAAAAGGAAGCATGGGGTGATCAGTCTGATACAAACACAAGAATGGTTCTATAAGGTTCGCTATAGAAACAAATGCTTGAAATTTAACAACGACTGCAGTATCATTTACAGCATCCCTGATTATTTCATAAGTTTTTGTTTTGGGATTTGGAAGCTTGTTATTGTTTACAGCTTTCACATAATTTACAATATGAGGCCAAATATCAATACCTCGATTAGTGACACTAATGTTTTCTACCCAACGGATCTTGCAGAATTTTAGTGGAAAGTTTGCCGAACCTGTGACTTTAGTGAAGTCTTCTCGCCTTGCTGGCGAGTCTTTGAATAATTTGTAAAGACTTGAAAGTATATCACAAATACCCCATGTTGACACCGCTTCACCTTTTTTGAAAGCCCCGTGGATAATATGAAGGCCACAACTTCCCGTATGTAGAATGTAGCTATTTACATCGCACTTTAGTTGCTCACAAACAGTTTCGTAAAACTTCCAATTTACATTCGGACCATCCATTGAAATCTGAGTTAAGAAGCGTTTTTGCAAATTATTTTCAGACAGTAATTTATTAAAGCATTCTACCAATATATCACTTGTTGCATGGCTAAGAAATTCTGAATGGATATAATATGTTTTAACAAGTTTTGATTCTCTATCCCAGAAGCGCACCTGAAAATCTAACTGTTTCTCTTGCATTTTGTGATTTGTTGTTTCATCAAAGAGGATAACATACAATGAATTTGTGAGTTTATGAAACAACAAAGATAGATAATAAGGTGAAAGCCCAAAACAGGTTAGGTATGCACATTTGGTTTCACTAAGAGTGAAATTTTGGGCTATACTACTGTCAGGAAACATTTGTCTAAAAATAGCACTTGCATTAGAACATGATTTGTATGAATAATGACTAGTACATACTTTGAGTGCCCATAAAATTTCTGCTTTTAAGGTGTCATGTTTAATTAAAAAATCATTTAGGCCTGTACTTTTGATACTACAAGTACACTTATCTGAGATAGGCTTATTTTGGGCCTGGCTTACATCAACTTCTGTAGAACATGTACAACTACTAGACTTAGGCCTAGATATTGACAATGAGGAAGTACTAGGCCTATTAATATCATCTAAGGTAGGCTTACTTACAGGGTTAAATTGTACATTAGGCCTAGAAATAAATGCCTTAATACCCAAAGATTTTTTCTTTAAATCCATTAAATTTGTGTGTTTTTTCCCCTTCATGTGACTGTGTATGGCCGATACACCCATTTTCGTAATGTCAAATACCGTAACACAAAGTCTGCATTTCGCTTTTGTTTTATCATTTTCCACTTCCGCCAACCAATCACTGAATGCATGATTTTTAATCCAAAGTGGATTAAAACAACAATTTCCTGGCATGGTTAATTAACACAATACACATTGATTCACACTTTACTTCACTATCACAACCTCAAAATATACTGTAGACAACCGACAACTTTACCGAATCAATGAATTAATTACAGTACACATACACACTCGCAAAGTAAAGTAAAGTAAATGGCGGCGTGGTAGAATGCACTAGCGATCAGCGATCGCGAACGAATCGTTTAAATTGAACAAGTCGGCTGATGAATCATGACTTACGGCTAGTTTCGATTCACAAAGCGAATCATACACCGATTCGTTTTGTGAATCGAAATGCTGCATCATGCCAACAGACACAGTTCTTTCTCGAGGCATATTATGAATCATTGAATCCGTTAAGTTGGTTGAATTGTTGACTGATCGGAATATTGTGTTTCAACGGAAATGGATCGTTCGAAAGAAGTGAATTGAATCACCAACAAGAATCGTTCAGCCTATCACTAGAATAAGAATAGGAATAAAGGAATAGAACCACTCTATGACAACGGTAGACAGACAAACGACTGAAAACAATCAGTTGCGATGTTGCGAAAACGTCATCTGATATGAAGAAAAAACTTTTCAAGGACCTATTCTTTAATTCAAGGACCTAATCTGAAATTTAAGTACTTTTCCAGGAATTCAAGACCGCATGACAAAATTCAAGGACATTCAAGGACCGTACGAACCCTGTTTAAAATTGCAGACTGAAATAATCAAATCTTATGGCCATTACTACTTACAGAATCGTTCACTTTAACGTTTTTACCTAGGATTTCACTTTGATTGCACTGATAACTTGAACACACTTCTTTTATATTGCGTACTTGGTTAAGCACATGGTCAAATTTGTATAAGTTCACCTTTCGTCGAAGAAACACCATCGATTTTACTGCCGAAGCCTACATGAACGCTGGAACACTCCTACTCCACTTCAATGTAACAATTGCCACTCCAATGTCGAAAAAACTACATATCTATTGGAAAACACTCCTCCAACATCGCACAGTACATGTTAGATCTCCGCCATATCTTATTGAAGTCTTTTTTTTAAGGATGCAGTACAAGGCCCTCTGTATCAATTCAAGTCTCTGAGCACTGTAATCAAGTTCATGTTCGTTCTGTTTTCTGACATATACGCTGATATTATAACGTGCTTTTTTTTACATATGGTTTTCTTTTTTAACTTTATTGTTTGAAATTATTTAAATCGTTCATTATGCAATCAGTACCAGGAGACCGAGCTAAAGCTCGATTATAAGCAGGGCTATGATTTCAATAATAAATATTGGATTATTGAGTTTTGAGGTTAGGCCTATAACATTAAACAACTAAATAAAGGGTATATACAACATTAGGCTTACCTGTAATAAAAATACAGTTTAAAGGATTAACCACAATCTTTACGCTATGCCTCAGAAATAAGTCAGGCCTAAATTAAAGTATTATTTCAATATCGATTTATTCCTAGGGCCTAGTTCGCTCACGTCAATAACTACTATTATTGCAAATTTCCGTGAACATAATTTCGGTTAGGCCTATAACATTAAACAACTAAATAAAGGGTATGTTTATTTTGTATTCGTTGCCATGGTAACTATAAATAGATACAACATTAGGCTTACCTCTAATAAAATATACGGTTTAAAAGAAAGCAGATTTTTATTGTAATGGCATTGAAAACATTTGCATCAGCTGTGCTTTGTATTGTTTAAAATGGACAAATTTCACTTTTTAATTTAATAAAAAGACGTAGAAAACGAATTTTCCCAGACTGGTGACCATTTCCAATCGATTTCTCGTGGCCAAAAGCCTAATATAAAATCAAAAAATCAAAAATCCTCAGACGGAGATTCCAGATCCATTTAGCAGACAAACAATTATCTCTAGCTTTAGAAGATAAGATTTATCTGTCTTTTTAATTGTTCGCATCAACTGCACCACTGTTTTTAATTATCAGGAACTTTCATATAGTTTATATACGTTATACACTTTTATTGATTGATATTTTTTAAGTCTGCTTTTTATCTTTGTTATTAATAGTCTGCCTATTCTTTACTTTATACTTATTTAAATGACTCTACTTTAATTATCTTGCGTCATAAAAGAATTTATACATGTATATAAGAATTATAAATGTTTACCATTATATATTGCGTCTTTTACTTTCATCAGACCACACCTCTATGTTTTTAGTCATTTTAGTATTTATTATTTTGTGTCATCACATAATATTCCTGTTACATGGCTGTTAGTGTTACAATAAGTATAATGAAGTGTAGGTGAGTAATAATCCACATATAACGTTTCTTTTATTAGTTTGAACATTTTTTTTTATTTTTCAAGTTTTTCGACGACCACATTTTTTTTAACAGTTTTAATCAATCTATTTATTTTTATAACGCTTAACGTTATAAATTTTAAATTGTCAACATTACTGTGGGGCGGGGGACACAACTATGTAAATGTATCGTCAGTATATAAGATTGTAATTTGTAATATATTTGTATTTATTAGATACGTAAGCAGAAAATGGATGAAAGTGTTGGAAGCAGTACTTGTTTCAATATTTACTGCTACAGTAAGCTTATTCATGATCTACAGTGTGAACGACTGCAAGCCTCTCGGAACTGATCCGACAAAATATCCAATTCAGGTTTGTTTTCCAAAGTTTAATTATTACTTTAATTTCAAATTTATTTTGTAGCCTACGTATTAGTGTGAAATGCATTAAGGCCCGGTTCTACAATCTCCCAATAAAGTTCCCGATAGTTACCCACCTGTTAAATTTAACCTGCCGACAAATCCACCCGACAAGTATATTGCTTTCTACAATGGGTTTTTATCTCTCCGATAACTACCAGGAACTTACCCGCTAGAGTTACAATTTTGCATGTAGGTTGGTACACTTTGTCGATTGTGATTGGTCAAAATACAGTTAACCCTAGAACTGGTATGGTTAAAGCTAAAATTAAAAAGCCCATTTATAGCGTTTTGCAAGCACATTTTTAAAAATTCGCCAAAAATAGTAAATGAACCCCAATCCATAAGTGTTCCAATAGCTTTTTTGTAGAAAAAACTTCAAAGAATTCAAATGTGCCACTAAAAATTAGTTTCTTTTGAAATTGTAAAAGTTATTAGCTTAGAAAGCAAAAAATGTCCAGAAGCGGAAGGGAAAAAAACAACTTTATGCCTACATAAAAAATAGTAAAACATTTTTGTAATTTTTTTCAAAATACACAAAAGTTTTATAATTTAGTTCTAAATAGAAATATGTAAAAATATATTTGAATTTCACAATTAATTGTTTAGTTCAAAATAACACTTTGAACGTTTTTACTACATAACCTGCAAATCATGACTAATTTCAAAGTGACTAGGCCTATTCATTTTTTATTTCAAACAATGTTTTTTTTATACCAAAAATTCGAGAATGAAATGTAGAATAGAATAGCATTCTACCCAGTTTCAAATAACTTTACATTTAAATGGAACTTTCTCAAACCGAAGCTATAATGTTATTTCACGTTAAATTAGTAAATTCAGCATGCGTTAATATTTAAAAGGTGTGCTTAGACCAGCCGAGTGCCTACCCCGAGAATTTTTTAAGAACAATTTCAATACAAAATCAATTATTACCAATTTTAACTGAAAATTGCCAACCTAGATTAATCAAAAAGTGTCAAGACACCTTTTTTGTAGCCCTTTTGTGTCCCTATCGGATGGTGTAACTGTCAAAACAATCGGATGAAGGATAATAGTTAAGTTATGTGTAATAATAGGTTTGTTCAACCCGGCATCCTACACCAACACAGTAAATACCACAATATTGTATGTACACTTGCTCATTAACTTTAACTATTATCCTTCATCCGGTTGTTTTGACAGATACACCGTCCGAAAGGGAATCAAAAGGGCTACAAAAAAGGTGTCTTGATATTTTTTGTTAAAATGTATGGTTTTTGAGTAATTTTAGTTTGAAATTTTCAAACAGCCGCCATTTTAAAACTCATGATTGGATTTAATCGCTTATTTCTCTTCAGATAAATCATTGTCAGGTTAAACTTCATGCCAAGTTTTAACTCAATCAGTCAAACCGTTCTCTAGATAAGAATTATTTTGTACAAAAAACGAAATGGCTGATATCTAGGAAATCAAGCGTTTTGGGTCTGTGTTTATATGAACTTTTTTTTCTTACCATTCCCTGAAGTTTGGACATCCTGTATATTCCAAGCCCCTCCCTTTAGCCGCCACTTACTGTTGTATTGCATTTCAGTAACATGTTTTAAGTATATAGGCTAGGCAAATCTAATAATTAATTACTTGCAATAAGATAAACACATTAATTTCAGATGTACTGTGATGATGGAGAGTCTAGTGCTGTTGCTGCCATCTGGTTTCAGGTTCCAGAAGCTAGTGTTAGATCATTGTTCCATGACCCTAAAGGTAATTTATATGGAAGTTGAAAGTCACATGGCGAGTGTTTAGTTATGCATGAATTTAGTTGAGTTTAACCCTTTCCACTCCAATTACTGGGGACCTAGTGTTGCTATCAGCTCCATTTAATTT
>JAGFPH010019856.1:0-14782 GCA_018207615.1 Philaenus spumarius
TTGGTACTTTCATTTAATAATAATGTTATGGAATTTGGACTGTTATAGTCTTTTCTGTTATATCCCCGCATTTACAAACTATTTTCTATAGAATGAGGATTAATCGAGCTAGAACTACAAATGTGAAATATAATATTTACTCACCATTTAAACGTATAATTGTTGGGAAATAAATAATAAACAATTTTTAATCATGCACAACTTAACTATTCGACTCTAGGCTAACCTATGGCAACAGAAATGCAAAAATAATAAAAATAAATACCTAAAAGGTTCTAACCTAACCTATTTAGTCACAGTATGTTTACCTGTATTAAATATTCAACAGTAAAATGTAAAACAACGTCGTCGTCTGCAAAAATATTGAGGCTAAATATTGAGTAGTAAAGTTACGCGTTTGCGATAGTTTGTAAATGCGGGGATATAACAGAAAAGACCCAAACTAACTTTTAAGTCTTATAAGTCTCTGTTTCATAATGTATAGGCCTATACGAATTTACTTTTTAAATCTGACTTTTAATATTATTTAGGGTAACTTAGGCCTAGCCTACCTGATAACTTGTGCACGTACATAATTAGGTATATCACGTGAACTTATTGTTCTTCGTTAAATTTGGCACCTTTGTGATTTGGAATGTCACTTTTTTTAGATTGAATCGAGATACCTAGGCCTGTGTTGTTTTATTGGTTTCTGTGATAAATATAAATTATTCCAGCTTTAATAAAATCAACATGTTCATATTCATTTTATTGCTAAGTTAAATCTTTTATATTTTGCTTAGTTATATTTATCTTTTTGGTGCCAGTTTTAGTGTTTAGTTTCTTTTCTTTAAAGCCATTTTGGTTATGTTTGGAATAAATTAAAGAAACTACACCCTACACTTCACTGGCACCAACAAGACTAATTAACAAGTAGGCTACCGTAAACAACATTTAAAATAAATTATGACTGAAGTTATGACTATGCCTAATTTTTAGTTTATGTTCAGTCATTTTCATTCACCACTTAAACTATTCAAGGTAGGCCTATTTGTTTACTTTAACTTGTCAATCAAAACTACTATAAATACACAAACCTGAACTTTTTCTTAATAAATATAGTATTTATAAACTTCACTGATGCCGGGAAACCAATATTTAACCATCTTCAACACGTACAACATTAAAAACTTTCAAATCAAAAGTTCGTTATGGGAATTTACATTGTAAAGTGCCTACATGTTTTTCTCGCCATTCTCCCAGCGTTGCCGGATTGTTTTTGTTCTTTTTTTTTGTAGAAACGAACAGTTTAGGCAACTCAACTAAGTAAACAAACTGTGACTAAATAGTTAGTTTGGGTTAGTACCTCTGGTTTTTTTTTATTCTAATTATATAATGTGATAATAACGACGAAATATTATAATCATACTGTTATCGGCAACATACTGTGACTAAACAGTATAGGTTTAAAATGACAAAAAATTTAAAGTCTTTTTTAAAAACTATAAAAAAATATATAAAGAAAGGGTATTAAAAGCTGCTAAGGCTTATGAAATAAATTTAAAAATTACCCTTTCTGGTGACATATCAAAAATAACATGGCAAATCATTAACGGCTACAGGAGCACAAATCAAGGCCCTTCTCGGGTTGAGCTCAATGTCAATGGGGAAAAATTCTCTCAGCCTTTTGCTATAGCTGAAATTTTCAATACTTTTTTTTGCAAATATAACAAAGCCAATTTGTTTAATAAAAGACAGCGAAGGTTTTTCCAATTTAAGTAGTTCAATTGAAGTTTTGAAGAGTAGGATGCTCTTTCCTGTGAGTGAACTAGAAATAAAGAGAACAATAAGAAGTTTCAAAGAAAAAACTTCATCCGATTCGTAGTATGGTATCTCAATGTGGCTAGTTAAACAGAGTGAAACGAATTGGTGAGACCACTATCTGCCCTGATCAATGCCTCATTTGAGAGTGGAGAATTCCCACACATATTAAAAATAACAAAGGTTATTCCCCTGTTTAAGAAGGGAGAACCGAGCGATGTAAATAATTATCGCCCATTCTCACTGCTGCCAATATTTGGCAAAGTGGTAGAATAGGCATTTTTGGTCAGACTTGTTAACTTTTTAAACAAGTATAAAATTCTGTCTGATTGTCAATATGGTTTTAGGCAAGGTAGATCAACAGTAGATGCTGTTGCTCATTTAATATCATTTATAGTTAATTCTTTGGATAGGGGTGATCAGGCACTCAGTGTTTTTTTAGACCTCACCAAAGCTTTTGATAGTGTAAATTTTAAAACACTTTTTAATAAACTTGAACATATTGGCATAAGGGGACTGCCTTTACGGTGGATTAAATCATATATGACGGAAAGAACACAGCAAGTAGTGATTGCTGGTGAGCAGTCCAACAAGGTAGAGCTCAAATATGGGGTCCCCCAGGATCAATTCTTGGCCCGGTTTTATTTTTATTGTATATTAATGATGTGTCAACATCTGTTAATATTGACAACGTGATTCAATACGCAGATGATACAACTCTCACCTTCAGTTGTAAAAGTTTAGATGAAATGGAATTTAGATGTTTTGAGCAAATTAGTGTAGCTGGTCAGTTCTTTAATGATGGGAATTTACAAATTAACTCCAAAAAGACCAACTTCATGCACTTTGGTCTCACTGAAGAGGCTAGATCTTCAGGTGCTAACATCTTTCTGGGTGAAGAGCAACTAGAAGAGGTCAGGTCTGTTAAGTTTTTAGGTCTAAATATAGACAAAGGACTGACATGGTCTGACCACATTGATACCATTTGCGGAAAAATAGCTTCTGGTATTTTTGTTCTTCGATGCTTACAGTAGCTAAACAAGGCTGCAGCAAGCATATCCTTAAAACTGTAGGCCTATATTATGGCTTAATATATTCTCATTTAAATTATGTGGTTATATTATGGGGAAATTCAACCAAATTGCAAAGATTATTTGTCATGCAAAAAAGAGCCATACAGGTAATTTCAAACTTGAAAAATGGCCAGTCATGCAGGGATGTATTTAAAGCAGAAAACTGCTTAACACTTCCCTGTATTTAAAAAATATAATGGAGGTAATACTGTTTTGTCGGTTTAAGTGCTGTACAGCACAAAATAGCGACTACCATACTTATTTCACCAGAAAGGGGAGTGACTTAAGATTGGTAAAACACAGACTAATTCTTCATAAAAAACTACCTGCTAAAGCTGGAATAGCTTTATTTAACAGGCTCCCAGAGTCTATTAAGAAAATACAAAACATCTTAACTTTTAAAAAAAACCTGAAGGATTTGTTGGAGAGAGGTGGCTATTACTCCGTGGGTAAGTTTATGCAATAGAGGAATGAGTCTGGGAAAGCTGTGCCCAGATCCTTATGGGTTGTTTTTAATTGTTGGGGTATTGCCAGTTTATTTTATTGTATTGTGGATTCTATTTTTGCTTGTTTTGTTTCTTTAATTATTGTTGTTGTGTCTCTGTCATTTTGTGTATAGCTGACTGGCATACATGTTTTGTTCTATCTATATAAGCTATTGTTAACATAAGTTATCAGTTTTGTTACCAGTACTATCTACCATTATGATTTACCTTTTATGAGTGATTGTTGAGTAATTTTGTGTAATTAGATGTATGGTGATTTTTATTATTCAAATTTTAATGTATGTTTTTTTAAATACTTTGACCATGGCTATACAATTGAAATTTTGTCAACAGCTTAATGAATAAAATGAAAATGAAATGAAAGGTTAGTACCTCTGGTTTTTTTTTTATTCTAATTATATAATGTGATAATAACGACGAAATATTATAACCATACTGTTATCGGCAACATACTGTGACTAAACAGTATAGGTTAGTACCTCTGGGTTTTTTTTATTCTATATCGTTTCAGTCCGTTATACGCTTGGCTAATTAATTACAGAACCAATGAGATTCTGACCAGCGGTTAGCTGTTTAGTAGTAGGCCTACACAGGTTTCAAATAGAGATTTTTATACACACCTTATTCAGTACAATAAGCTATTGTTTCATTTGGCAACGTTTATTAAATTCCATTTTAAATACGCAGTTATACTTAGTTTCTATTGTTCGATGTTATTGTTTTCGTAATTTACGTTTTGTTACATTATTTTCAAATTTTCTTGCTTTGTGGATACTTTTGGGGTTAATATAGTTTAGTTTATTTAATTCTTAAGTGTTTGGAGTATGTGAAGTGATTTATTTTGTTATAATTACGTGAAATATTGCGGAAAAGTCGAAACTTAACCTATATAATTTCAACTTTTATTTCTTTCATAACTCCTACAAATATTATAGGCCTATTCTGGGAAAATTTTTGTTGTTTTTACAATCAGTTATATGTGTTCTTTCATATTAGGCCTATATCAAATTCCCTTAGAAATCGATTGACAAGTTAAAGTAAATTTTTACCCTATTCAACTATTATTTAACAACATTCAATGGAATATAACATAAATACATGCAACATATATATCGGCCTACATAATTTTTACAACATTGCCAAGAATTTAATTAAGAGCATTATTTATAGCATGCTTGTAACACGCATGCACAAGATAAGCAAAGTAAATATTACGTAGATTCACTTAATAATAATGAATTTTATATTATTAGGCTATCACTTGAATATAATTAATTAATATCTCTAACAAGTTTGTATGACAAAAACTAATTTATATACGTTACTAAATAAAAATTAATTTTATAGCCTATTATCACTTGAATATAATTATCTCTGACAAGTTTATATGAAAAAAACGAATTTATATACGTTGCTAAAGGTTAGTTTTAATTGTTTTTATGCATTTTAATAAAAACTAATTTTACATACCTCATCGTTTGAATATGTTTGTGATAAGTTGTATGATGAAAAACTACTTCATATAGGCCTGTAGGCTTACATTACGAAGAGGGGAATTTAAATTAGTTTAAGCTAGGTTTTTATATCTTTCTGCCTATAGGCTACGCTGTAGCAGGAGTTCTTATAATGTTTGTCTACCAACTTACGTTCTTTGTGCCTTTCTTAGTGTTCGATGAAAGAAGACTGTTGCAAATCTCAGATTGGACTTATTTTAATGAAAATAAATATAACCTATCTAGGATAATCACTATTTTTTTTAATTGCTTGTTATTTTTATTTGCATATATAACAACAGGATATGTTTACATTAACAAAATATGTACCATTTTTTTATTTTTGAAATACCGTAGGCTTTGAGATTTTTTTTATCTACATTTAGGCTATATCGATTATTCAGTTATAGATTTGGCAATGATGTAGGCCTACCTAACATAAATCAGGTTACCAATTATTGCTGAATGTCCATTTTGTGTCCTCCTACTCAACTTTTGTTTCTCTTTGGGCCTATTTTCTTTTAAATTTGTTAAACATTGTTCTTATTTGTTATTTTTTGTTTACAATCAGTGGGATGTAGTCCCTATATTATAGTTAGCCTATAAAAAATATAATATTTATTTAATAGAAAATAGCCTAGGTTTTTTTTTGTATTGTGTAAAAGTAGGCCTATATTATTTAGTCACCAGTGAATGAATCCATTAATACCTCTGGCTTATAAGTTAAGCTTGCCTCTGACAAACAACAAGAAATATATGCTATGGTATTCATAGTTTCTGAATAAGATTAAGCCTATTGATTTTGTTAAAATAGTCCTTTTTAAAAAAGCAAGCAAATACCTATCTTACAACCCCTTAAAACAATTAATTGGTGAAAGTAGATGCCAACAATACAACCTCTTAGAAACTATAGGAAATCACAACACTCTTCGATATCAACCTTATTTTAAAATTTAATTTTGCCTTTTTTAGACGTTAGAACCATCCAAAAAGTTCATAAAAACTGCACATCCCCAAAAAATCAAAATAGTCAGTTACATAATAATTATTTAGAATGTAAACAGTTTTACACTCTAGCCAATACAAATAAATATGCAATACAGTACTTATATTAAATGATTTTACCTTAAAACAGACATTAGGGTATCTTCTGTATAGCTACAAATAAATGTATATTTTATATGTAAAAAGTGTTAAAATAACGTGAATAACGTGCGTTTAGGAATGACAATGTCCATATTTTCTTAACCGCAATTGAAAGACCCGCTATCAACTAGCCTGTGTCAAAACACTGACGACACTTTAAAAATCAGATTGAGATCCAAGGCTGTGCCCCTCCCCCTCATTGGAAAATAATGTAGGGCAATAAAACAACTAAAGAAAATGCTACACATTGAAAAACTAAAACTATTGAAAAAAATATGTTACAAAACTACCAGCTAAAAAATTACATAATTTCAAAACTTACCGTGAAAGGTATTCCTTCTACACTACCAACTGCAAAGCAGTGATCGCCTGCATTACAAGCTCCACTTAATATTTGATGACAATTCATGATGATTTATCACTAAATATAATGTTTCTAAGAACGACAAAAATTTAAATAGTCCACAAAAATTCTATTTTTCATCATATTATTATACAAATCACCAGTTTAATTACTACGGCACAGTCTACCACTTGTGATAAGGAGGCCATTTTCTTACAACCTCATCTATCTATTCATTCCTTTCTGACATTCAGCCTTTGGGATAGCACTACACCACCTCTGGTAATAATAACAATATCGAAATAAATTTTGTAATATTAATATTCCAGAGCAGGACAATATTTAGAATACAATTAATTGTCATTAAATTTTATTCATGAATTTTAATAATCGCTATGAAAGTATAATAATTATGGTAATATAAGCTAAATCTAGGTTTAAAATGTTGTCTGCATTCAGAGATATAACATGTATGTTGTCTACATTATTATATAATGTATTTAACACAATTGCCAATAAATACCTACAGAATAAATAAATTACATAGCCATATAAATAACAAATACACATAACAAATTTAATATTTCTTCTTCAATAATAATAGGCCTACATAACACCTGTCATACTACAACAAAGGAAATCACAATCACATTGACCATGGTTTCTAAATAGCAGCAAATTCTTGTGAATTTGAACAACCAATTTTTACTTACTTTTGACACAACATGGAATAATTCGGCTTTGAAATAAACAAAATTCAAGAATTTACACTCATCATGAAAAATGTTCAGTATGATAAACAATACTAATACATCTTCTACGAATGTAGTCATTCCCGTATCAACCAAAGATAATTCTGGTTACATAATTACAACTGAAGTTAAATCAAATGGTAAAGTTTTAAAATTGTAATTTAGTAGTACATATGCCTGAATTTACTTTAGTATTTCACATTATTCTATTATTCACACTTCACTTAATTAAACTGCTTGCAAAACTTAGAAGTTTATGTATTTTATTATAACTGCCTAAACAGAAATAACCTACCTAACATACAAAATGCAGTTGACAGTACACATAGGCCACAATTTATGTCATACTAGTTCATTATGCAATATTTTTTGTCTTACACTTTCTAAACTCCATTTTTACTTATACCATATTTTACCATTCTATTCATTTTTTTTTATATTCAGTTGTTGAGCCACGTTGCAAACTCTTCACCTTCATTTTCTTCAACCTCTTAAAAACCACTCATTACTTCTTGGCATTCTTGGCATCAGATTTTAGAACGATTAATTTAAATATTTCTCCATATACTGACAATAGTTCGAACTGTGATCATCATATACATCGAGTTCTCTAGTAAGCCTTAATTTATTCTTACACTTTCAACAATATATGTATAAATATGGTTTTGATTGAGATGAGTCTACAGCAGCCAAATCAGCAGAAATGGGCAGATTAGAGTTTAAACTAGCATCCATACTTTATACGGGTCAGACTTTATAATAAAAACAGTGCATATTTACTATGATTTTTGATAGGGTCGGTCCATTTTAATTGTATGTGAAAAAATTTGTTTGCAAGTATTTAATCATTTAAAAAATAATATCCCCATTTGTTTACAGCTGGTCCTGGAGGATCTGTTCTAGTAACAACCAAAGAAGAAATACGTCTACTAATCACAAACCAAACTTCAGAATATATATGTATAGAACAACCTAAAGTACACAAGTGTGCACCACCTAATAATTTCACCTTTCCTACAGTTATTTTTCCAATTTGCAGCAAACCCACAAAGATCTGTAATTCACCCAGTAATAAAAATATTTCAACCCAAACAAATCCCGACGAGACTGGTAAGGAGGAAAAAACTTCTGAAGTAAGTGTGAATTGTCCTTGTTCCAAAAAAGAAAATATTTCAACTCAAACAAAGCCAGACAAGACTGGTAAGGATGAAAAAACTTCCGAAGTAAATGTGAATTGTCCTTGTTCCAAAAAAGAAAATATTTCATCTCAAACAAAGCCCGGCAAGACTGGTAAGGAGGAAAAAACTTCTGACGTAAATTTCGAATTGTCCTTGTTCCAAGAAAAAGAAACAGATAAAAAGAAAGAAGGTTAGTTTATTTTACTATCGCTATCATAGGCTACTTTATTAATCAATAAGACAATTTTATTCTTGAGGTACAACTGCAACTATCTGACTAACATCAAAATAAAAAAGCTTCCAAAGTAATATATTAAATAACTTAAAAAATACTAACGACCGTGGGTTCGTGGCGAAATTCCATTATAATAAATAATAATAAACTTGTATTGTACTTTCACAAAATCTTTATTGAGCCGTGAAGACCTAGGTTTCGTCAGCTACAGCATTCTCGAAGGCAACTTAAATACTAAAAGGGCAATAAAATTCAACACACAACCGCCTGCTGAAGGTAGACCACAATACCGTTAGGGATGGGGGAGAGAAGATCTGGGCAATGACAAAGGTTGAAGAAGTGGTGAGTTTATGTAAATCTAGCCTATTAATTTGTTCATTTAAAACCAAACTTTTGAGTCCTTATTAATTAATCTCTTAATTTCTGACATTTCTAACTTCTTTCCCTTACAATTAACATAAAATAGTATATTGAAATCTGTATTTTTCTAAAAATCTAAAATGGTGTTTGTTTTTAAATGGTAAAGTTTATTATTTAGGCTATTATAATATATTAAACTTATTTTACATTAAAAAGGTAGGTGAATTGTGTATTATTCTAGAAAAATGTGGTCGAGTTCTTCCAAAGAAGTTCAAATACACCTTGGGACTTTGAGAACGACTACACTGTAAAAAAAAGGTTAGGAGTTATCTCTTGTAGTTATTATGACTTGTAATTGATAAGTATGCCAATCTTACACTGGTTCAGACAAGTTCAATCTTGAACCTGTTCATGACAAGCCCGCTAGAATCTTAATGAAATATTTGTTAATGGCATTTTGTAATTTACAAGTGCTTAATTTTTACATTTGTTACTAACAAGACTTGCAGCTACTCAGGGGTGCCCACATCATGGTTTGATGGCGCAAGTTGAATTTTTGGGTGGGGATCAATTTTTGGGGTGTTTTTCACAGTTTGGGGGGGAATTTTCATATGTTCCTGATTAATAACATATGAAGATTTGACGATTCCCCCAAAGAAATTAGGAGATAATCAGTTGTTTCTATGTGTTAAAAATCTCCAATTATTCGTGTGAAAGTGCCGTATTATTAACAGCCAGGCAATTCGACTACTACATCCAGCTTGTAGTGCAGTGTAGAGACGAGTCGATAGGGTGCCGCATGTGGTGTAAACAAAGTATAAACATATTATAGACATTTACAGCATTGAGACATTTACCAATGTCATTCTGCAAACAACTGCCCTCCCCCTTACAACAGTCCCAAAACCATGGTGTAAAACGGTGTAAGTAGATAAGGGATGCTACTCAGAAAGGCGAGTTTTGGACGGGTTCAGCGCATTTCATCAGATGACGTCACGGCTCGAATTAAAAATGCAGCCTTTCGTTCAAACTGCGTTTGCGCATAAATCATCAACAAATGTCTTTCAAAGTGTATATTTTTGGTTTCTGTATGAAACGTGCTTTCCAACAAGTATGAGTTTAACGATACAAATATGAAATTTACTATACCGAATTACCTTCATTTTATGCTCTTTAGATTGGTGATTTCGAAAATGACGTGAAATAAATAGTAAAAAAACTTTCCCACTGCACATAAATATAGTGTGGAAAAGGTTATTATTAGAAATAATTTGCATATTATTAGAAATATTCGTCTAAATTCAAATAGGGTTAAAGGTTGACTATTTTCTAACTTCAATATCAAATTTACATCGTTATAAAAACTACGTTCAGTTAGCTTTAAAACGATAACAAATTCCTAATTTTTAAATGAGCGGAAGTGATTGAACAAGTTCATGTCTTGTCGTTTCATCAAAGAAAAAACTTCTATTCAAATCATAAAAAAATCCATTGATAGTAGTATTACTATTCACTTTTTTTAAAACAAATTTTTAATACAAAACAGTTTTATTGACTTATATATTGCTTGTTTCTTTTTGGATGGAAATCACTTTCTTAATTTGTATGGTTGTCCATTTTACATATATTGCAGTGTTCTATTTTCGGAAAAAAAATATGTTCGGTGTATTATTATTTATTTATTTTACATATTGTGTAGTTTTGTCCTACATCGTTTTGAACATTGTTGGTCTTATATTCATTTTTTGACCCTTGAGTCTAAAAAAGTGTTTTTTTACAAAATGTCTGTCTGTATGTATACAAAGCTATACTTTGTCTGAACAGAAGTGCGCTCTAGGTCATAAAATCGACCCTCGCTCCCACACGCGCAGACACACTCACACGGCCTACCTGCTTAATGGTTCTCCTATTAATCACCAACTAGCTTTTGTGCTACAATATCACATTTTTCTAATCGTTAACTTTACTTAATTTTTACTCTAATTACTGTACTCTAAATATTATTCCTCGCAAAATGAGTCCAAACATGGTACAATTGTGACAACTCTAACATTATAGAGCGAAAACAAATGTGCACCAGACCAGACATGTCAAGTAGGCCTATATAGATGCACGAAAAACGAGTTTGAACAATTTTGAAAAACAACCCCCTTTTTGGTCAAAAAATCCCCAAAAAATCAGTTAGGGTATAATTTTTTTTATAAAAAAACGGCTCAAACGATTTTGATCAAATTTGGCTTATTTGCAGCCCTTAAATACCACATGCAGAAAACCGTATTTTTCTAAAAAATTTTGTTTAGCTAATAATAATAATAATAACTGATTTTTAGAGGGTTTTTGGCCAAAAAGGGGGTTGTTTTTCAAAAGCTTTTTTCGTGCATCTATACAGGCCTAATTGACGTGTTTGGTGCAAATTTGTTCGAAATCGATCGAATAGTTTTATCTCTAGCTAATAATAATAATATATTTATTAGTTAATCTCCTAGTTTAAAATCACCTCTCCTACCCCTCCTACAAAAATGAAGTCACTGTGAATCTGTTTAATAATTTAAATATGTTTGTGAGAAAGTATGTGTGCCAGTTTCTGGTACCGTTTATTTGCAATGTGTTTGTTTTATAACCTTTCTGTTGTATATTTAACCTTAATGTGTGTACAATTTCTGTAAGTTGCTCTGTCCTGGTTTTAATGGTTTCAAATTGTCTAGTTCCCGTGCTATTGTGGTTTTCCGTGATTCTTAAGTATTTTTTGGTGATTTAGGTTTTTTTTTTGAAAAAGTTGTTAATTTTTCCTTAGATTCTTTGGTCTAGTGTT
Organism: Philaenus spumarius; assembly: GCA_018207615.1. Lineage (NCBI taxonomy): Eukaryota > Metazoa > Arthropoda > Insecta > Hemiptera > Aphrophoridae > Philaenus > Philaenus spumarius. The sequence continues at coordinate 11,699 of JAGFPH010019856.1, forward strand.
CTATTCTCCATTGTTATTATATGTTCGCAAATTTCAGGTCTTAAACCCTGTATTACACGTGCTATTATTTGGTTATCTTCGACGTTACGGTATGTAATTAATATATTGATTTGTGATTTGGCTGTCCATCCGTAAGCTCTTGAAGCCACTTCTTATCTGGATATAAAAGTATGTGTATCTTCAGATGGTAAGCCGTGATATTGGGTGGGTTGAACTAAGGGTATTTTCTCTTTCCTCTTCATTTCAGTGTTTGTTTTCGTTTTTTATTTTATTTGGGTGTTGTCTTGCTTCTTCGTTTTTTCTTTGATTGGACCATTTGAAATTTTGAAAGATCACATTTGGAAATTTTTGTGACATCTCATGATTTTGTTCAGTGATATCTTGTTCGATAAAATTTGACCTGCTACGTCCATTTTGACTTCCATTTGCTATCGGGTTAATGTTGTGATTGAAGCGACTGGTGCGATCATAGCTCTGCGATTATCGCTGGAAGATAATCGCGGAGCGATGTTCGCCGTCAGACTGTTGTTTATTGAAGCGATTATTCTACCAGTTGCCCGTTCATAACAAGACAACAAGACCATTTTGAAGCGATGATCGCACCAGTCGCTCAATCACAACGTACCTTTACATCTAACGCTTCTGGCCTGTTAGTTTTATTCCATTAAGTTCTTTTGAAATCTATTTGATATTATTAATTATTATTATTATTAGTTATTTTTTATTTAAAAATCTTAATTTATGGTTTCGTGTTTACCCCAATACTTACACTTTGTAACTACTTTTCAATCAATGTTTAATTTAATCAAAATAATATTAAAACAATTTTATTCTCACTTGCAAAAAAAAAAAGTGATATTTTTGTGTTGCATGAAATATCATTTACTTGTATTATGTTTTTGTATTCTTCCAAATCGGTTAAGTACCTACTAGTGGTCTTCAAAATGTATTGTGTAGTTTTATATTGTTATTTTCTTACAACATTTTATTAATTATTATCAATGAATGTAAAATAATTTTTGTATTTTTTAACTATATATTACTTTTTTTATTAAATTTGAATAGCTAGTTTAATACTTTAACATGTTACATTACATACGATTACCACCAATAACAAGGATTTCTTTTTCACCAAGCATTAGAGGTTAAAGAACTTATTTAATATTATGATGTCTTCTGCTACTTTCAAAAGTAGTAATGTGTTGTTTTTGTTAATAAATCTTACTGAATTTGTGTATTTGTATTATTTTATAAATTACGTAGAACCTCCTTCCTTTTTTCCATAAACATATTTTTATGAAAAACTTTAATAAGTTATTAAATTTAACTGTAAACTTTAAGATACTTAATGGGTTGTCTTAAGAGAATAAAATAACACTTTTAAGAAGAAAAAAAATTGTGCGTAATTATGTTTGTTTTTTTTTTTTTTGCTAAAATGGCATATAATGTCTACTTTATTTGGGAGAAGGAACCCACAGGCAGGTTTTTTTGGGGGATTTGCGCCATAGGCTTTGGGGGGGATGGGCACTCCTGCAGCTACTTGTATTCCCTGGTCAAGTATTTATAATTAAATATATATTTTATAAATTACTTCATTGCTAGTTTATAAATGATAAACACATTTTTTAAGGGAAAAGAAGAAATTAGTTAATTTACTTTTAATAAACGGTATCAGTTAACTGACACAAACTTTCTCCCAACTTACTGTAGTCAAAATAATATTGTTTTTAATCATTTTATTTACTACTTTTTAGAACAAAACAAAAAAATAATATTCTACCTACGTCAATCATATAAAAAAATTATTGTCCCAGGCGGGATTCGATCGCGCGACCTTTGAATTACTGGCCGTGCTCGCTACCGTGGTGCTACCCCGTGCGGCCGCTGCCGCGATGCTAGATTGACAACACAAACTTGTTTATTTTTAAACATTTCCCCATAATTATAAAACGTCGAAGTTTTGATAAAAGCGGGTGGTGTCATTTTGTTTGGCATCTTAAGCACTATAAATACTGAAAATTTGATCAAAATCGTTAGAGCCGTTTTTGAGAAATTTGCATTTTTGTCGTTTTTTATGGGGTTTTAGGGGTAAATTAACCTTAAAAATTACAAATTCCAAGAAATGAAAAAAACACTTGGAGATATTAGGGTTTAGTACCTACATACCAAATTTCATGAAAATCGGACCAATAGTGTCCTCTCTGGTCGTGTATACATACAGACAGACTGACACCACTCTAAAAACACTTTTTTGGGTTCAGGGAGCACCAAAACAAAAATTCCACTAAAAATATTTTTGGGTTCAGGGACCACCAACACAGACAATTGCACTAAACAATTTTTTGGGGTTCTGGGAGCACCAAAACAGATAATTCAACTGAAAATACAAATTCAAACATTTTTACGAAAACAATACTTTCTCCATATACTACGTATAGGGTGGAGAAAGTAAAAATGTATACAGGTAAACCAAAGAAGCCTCCAAGCAAAGGTGCCTCAAAACGAAAACCAAAGAAAAAACAAACAAAAAAAACTTCGTCAAAACCACGTTCCAAATCTGTTTCATCGAGTTGTTCTTGCTCTGATTGAGAATCAACAGATGATTTTTCAGACTCTGAAGGACGCTCAGATATATTGATTCTGAAAATTAAAAATTTTATTTTTTAAAGGTAAATATTTAGTTTTACATTAAAGTACAAATTTTTAGGCTTTGGAGAACTTTATAAGGTTATATTTTTTTTATTAAAAGATTTTAATTTATTTGACATAGAGTTTTGAGCGCTTTTTTAATAGATATTTCAGAAGTACATAATAAAGGCATTACACGTATAAAGGCTCTTTGAATGATCATCATGCACTTTCAACAATAAATCATTTGGAACTTCCAACATAGCCTAATTGTGTTAGTCTGCACCTAAGCAAAATATACATCTTGTATAATTGAACAATGAATTGTACATATTCAGATTTTTTATCGCTCTAGAAATAAAAGTGAAGTAAGTAAAAATAATTTCATTGCAGTACTAACGCTAAAATTTTTAAACAAAACCACTTTTTATTTTTTATTTTGAGATTGAATTGCTG
>JAGFPH010019858.1:0-14781 GCA_018207615.1 Philaenus spumarius
ATTTACTAAGTTAGATGATTAAATAGGCTAATGCTAAACTTGATGTACTAAAGAAATAAATGCTCGACTGCCCTCTAGTATGAATGACTGGTTGATGTTAATGTTCTAAATTTGTTTTTATGATCAAATGGAGTGTGAGTTCTCTACTCACCTAATCTGAATTTACTTGATTTCTGTTTTTGGAGCATATTAAAAGCAATGGTATTGAGGTAGGAATCAAAATCAATGACATTATGAAGGATTACCGAGGCATACATACATATTAGTAGTTAGGGAAATGCCGGTTCTGGCGCACGGGAGATTTGGTGCCGGGTTGGCGGACTTTGTGCTAACAAGTGCCGAGGAATTTGATCGCAGATCTACCGTGAAAATATTAGCGTTGTGCGCGTAAGTTCAAGGTCATACAATTATTCTAAGTCCCAGATTGAATCACCCGGAAGAGGTCCGTAGTAGTAAGGGAGACGGCATCTCTGTAAACATGTCAACTGAAAGTAAACAATATTATTCTAAGTCCCACAAACTAATTCGTCCGGAAGAGGTCCGTAGTAGTAAGGGAGACGGCATCTCTGTAAACATGTCAGTGTCAAGTGTGATTAACCAAACAAACCGTTCTTATCAGGACGATGCAGAATGGGGTAAGTATGAGATTGAATGTGAAGAATGTGGTGTGAATGTTTTAGAGTCTGAATGGGGTAAGCATGTATTAAAAGTCATAATAAAAATGAAAATAATACAAATAATAAAATCAATAAAAATAATAAAATCGATTTAAATACATCTACTACCGCTAAACCAGAGTCCAAGAAAAATCTTAAATACTGTGATGTTTGCGATAGTGAATACAAAACCTCATATTTTCCAAAACATATACAAACCAAAAAACATCAAAACAAATGTAAAAATGAAAATAATAAAAATAATAAAATCAATTGTGATACATCTACTTCTGATAAACCAAAGTCTAAGAAAAATCTTAAATACTGTGATGTTTGTGATAGTGAATACAAAACCTCATATTGGTCAAAACATATACAAACTAAAATACATCTAAACAAATGTAAAAATTCAAATGAATGTAAACATTTAAATGCATCAAAAGAAAAAAGGAACAACCTAAGAGCCAACACGAAAATCAGAAGACTCGATTGTGTAAAATATGTAACAAAAGAGTAACACGACAAAACTGGGCACGACATGTAAAGCGAAATCATCCCAGCCAAGTGGTAGAATATACTAACATAAGACTTCCTGAAGATCACTTGAATTTAGAAAAAATACAGGTTTTAAATAAACAGGTCGTGGTTCCAGCCAGCCTCAGTCCTCTCAAACTCCATCAAAGTATGCAGATGAACATCTAGACCATCTGAAAGCTAAGTATCCAAAAGTAGAAAGACAGACGGTCCGCAAGCCCACCAAAGTTACTGATGATGATGATGTAGTTGAATTTATAACAAGAAAACCTACCCGACCATCAAAAATATTTACCGGTGTTCGTAAAACTCTGAGTTTACAATATAGCCCTAAGCAAGATTCTCGTAGTGGAAATAGGACTCCATTGCCCTCTCCAAGCCAAGACTTCTATTACAAAGAAATGGAATATGGACCAATCTTCCCAGCAGTAACACCCGAACATGAGACCGAAAACACCGAGCGTTTCAATATCTCAAACTTTCAGGAAATGCAATCAAACTATCAATCGTGGGTACAAAAATCAATGAAAAAAAGGGAACAACGATTATTGAGGACAAATGTAGAGGAAAATGAGGAGATTAAAGAAGCTCGCATAAAATCGGGGATCCAAAAAGCAAAAGATGAAGTGGAAGAATGGTATGAAACTATAGTTAAAGGAATTAAAGAAGAAGAAGAACAGTTGAGTGCAGAGATTGAAGAACGAAAAATAAGGTTAGAAGGCATACGGAGATCTATAGTTAAAGGAGATGAAACTCCGATAAAACTGAGAGAGGAAGAAGATCGGTTACTGGAAGAAAGAAAACAACAAATTATAGCCGAGGAGAAGTAGATAGCTGAGGAGACTAAGATAGCCAAGGAGAAGAAGAAGTTGGACGAAGAAATGGAGCAGTTAATCAAGGAAATTGAAGAGAATAACAAAACAATGGAAGAAGAAAGAAAACAACAAATGATGTCTGAGGAGAAGATAGCCATCGAGAAGAAATTGGACGAAGAAATTGCGCAGATACTAGTGGAAATTGAAGAGAATAACAAAACAATGGAAGAAGAAAGAAAACAACAAATGATGTCTGAGGAGAAGATAGCCGAGGAGAAGAAGTTGGACAAAGAAATTGCGCAGATACTAGTGGAAATTGAAGAGAATAATAAAAAAATGGAAGAAGAAAGGAAACTTGAAGCAATTGAAATGAAGAAAAATATGGAAGAAGACAAAAGACGTAGAGTGATTGAAAATATTAATCAAAATAAAAAAGAGAAAAATAAAAAAATGGTAGAAGAAAAGAATCCTAAACCGTTATCTCCGATCTACTTAGAACCTCTGAATTTCCCAGACAGTCCTGAATATTCACCGCTTAGCCCCAGGTTTAAAGAAGAAGAAGAAAGAAAACAACAAACGATAGCCGAGGAAAAGATAGACGAAGAGAAGAAGTTAGAAGAAGAGAAGAAGAAGTTGGAAGAAGACATTGCACTTATAATGGCAAAAATTGAACAGAATAACAAAAAAATTGGAGAAGCACGAAAACGTCGAATGATAGCTGGGGTAAAAGAAGAAAGAAATTTATTTGAACCTTCCATGAGAAGAGTGCACCCGGACTCTGAAAGAATAACAAGTATATTAGGACCGCCGCCATTCACAAAAAATATGGTTCAAACAAAAGTTTCTAAAAAAGGAGATTTTAAAGTAATTACAAAAAATAACGTCGATGATATTAATGACATAGATCAGTTCCTGTACTCACTACAACTAATGGTTAAAGGTTTTATTCAGACATTCAGCAATGAAAAAATATCAGCAAAAGTACAGATGGTTTTGGAATGTGAGTATACGAGACATCGGCCTGATAAAGAGGAACAGTTCTGCACTATGGCTTATAACACCAAAGCGGCTGAAATGCATAGAGAAAATGATGTAACAGAGTTTGTGAAAGAAAAATTTAAAGACCTGATAGCAAGAGAATCTCGACGTCAACCATCGAGAGGGTCAGGCTGGGTTCTTAGAAGATGTACTAGGTTAATTCTGAAACTAAACAAATTTAACCCGTTATCCGGCAGCTCATATATTGAATTACCAAAGAAAATCAGGGATAGGAAAGCGTGTATAAACATCGAGAACAAAGAAGATAACTACTGTTTCGTGTACTCGGTTCTCTGCGCTCTGGAAACGCCAAACAAAGACCCACAACGCATCAGCAAATATGAAAATCGGATTAACGATGAACTCTTCAAAGGATTCGAATACCATATGAAAATAAAAGATGTAACTGAGTTTGAGAAAAAATCTACCAAAGGATATGAAGGTTACTCCTCAATGGCGATTAATGTATACGATTTCGATGCAGGGTATAAAATTAACCCGCTGAGGATATCTGAGCGGTACGATGCTGAAAAAGAAATCGATCTCCTATACATCCAGAAAAACGATAAATCACATTACGTGTACATCACAAATTTAAGCAGATTGGTTAGTTCGCAGATTAGTAAACATGATCTGCAGACGCTGCCTGTCCCACTTTTCACAAGAAAATAAACTGATTGAACATATGATTGATTGTAAGATTCATGATCCTATAAAACCAATAATGCCTAAACCGGGTACACAAGCGGAATTTAAAAATCATAATTACAAGTTCGAGCACCCTTACGCGATATACATCGGTTTTGAATGCTTGTTAGAATCTGTAAAAGAAGGAACTGATAACGATGCTAATACTAGAAAACAAAAAATGCATACACCGTATATCTGGTTTCACGCGTAAACAACGAAAGGTTTCGCCCTGTTACTTACATAGCTAAAAATAAAGACGAGCTCACTACCGTTCCTAAGATGCTCCTTCAAGAACTGTCCCGAATAATGGATTTAATCAAAGAAAAATATACTACTATTCAACCGTTAGTGATGTCAGAGGAGGACTCTAAACATTACCAATCGACAACCCAATGTCATATTTGTGAGAAGTTTATTGAAAAATCAAATGATAAAGTGAGGGATCATTGCCACCTAACATCAAAGTACCTGGGACCAGCACACGCAAGATGTAATTTGAATAGACGGTTACCTGTGAAAATCCCTGTGTTCTTTCACAATCTCTCATGCTATGATGCTCACTTGTTTGTAAAAGATCTATTCCAGTACGGTGGTGATGATCTGAAAACAACTGTAATTGCTTGTACCGAAGAGACTTACATCAACATTAAAAAGAATGTTATTCAAATAGATAACGATAAACTACAGGGTAGGGATGATCAGAGTCGTAGATGGCTATCCTTCAGTTTCGTTGACACGTTCCGACATATGAATTCAGCCCTGGAAAAACTTGTAAATAATCTTCAAATAGATGACTTCAACCATCTCCACCGCTTCATAAAAAATAACGAATATATTGAAGGAGAAGAAAATGAATTGTTCGATTTACTCAGGAGGAAAGGAGTATTCCTGTACGACTACATCAGCAATCTAAGCAAGTTAGATGAAGATCAAATCCTACCTCACGAAGCATTCTACAACGAACTGAATGGTGAGCGCTTGAGCGATAGTGATTATCAACATTACATCAAAGTCTGGGATAAACTCAAAGTGAAAACTCTAGGTAGGTACTCGGACTTGTACAATGCACTGGATGTTGTTCTACTCGCTGATGTGTTCGAAAAATTCAGAAACGTTTGCTTGAAAACATATAAGCTCGATCCCGCACATTACCTCACAGCACCCGGACTAGCCTGGGATGCAATGTTAAAACAAACGGGAATATTGCTGGAATTAATCAGCGACTACGATATATATATCTAATGTTGGAAAAAGGTATCCGTGGTGGAATATCTCAATGCACAAAGCGATACATAAAAGCAAACAATCCGCTCGTTAAAAATTATAATCCTGCAGAAAAAGAAAATTATCTGTGGTACATTGACGCAAACAATTTGTACGGATACGCTTTCCCGGAATCTCTACCTTACAAAGGATTCAAGTGGGTGGATCCTACATCAAAATCAATAAACGAATGGATCTGTTTGATACAAAAGTATAATGCCGAGGATAAATTAGGTTACATCTTTGAAGTTGATTTGGACTATCCAGAACATTTGCACGATAAACATAAAGATCTTCCGCTAGCACCCGAACACTACAACGAAAAACTTTGTACAACTGTACTAGATAAAAGAAATTACGTAGTGCATATTAGAAATTTACAACAATATCTCGAGCAAGGGTTGGTTTTGAAATGGATTAAAATATGCGTAAAGTTTGAACAAAAACCGTTTATGAAACAGTATATCGATATGAATACTCAAAAGCGGGCTGAGAGTGCGAATGAATTTGAGAAGGATTTCTACAAGTTGATGAACAACTCGGTATTCGGAAAATCAATGGAGAATGTTCGGTTGAGAAAAGATATAAAACTGTGCAACGAGGAGCGAGCGAAAAAATTCGCAAAACGACCAACGTTCAGTAGATACACAATGTTCGATAAAGATTTCCTGGTCTGTCATATGGATAAACAAAAAATCAAGCTTGATAAACCTATCTACTGTCTTGGAGGTATCGAAAAATTTCGTGTTCGATTTTTACTATAACAAGTTGAAACGTTACGATCCAACAATCGAACTAGCATACATTGACACAGACTCGTTCTTCCTACTGACAACTAAAGAACCGGCTGCGATAATGAAAGAACATATTGAGGAGTTTGATACTCATAAATTCCAGAAAGATCACTACTGTTACACAGATTCAAACAAGAACGTTATCGGTAAGTTCAAAGACGAACTTAATGGATTGCCTGCTCAGGAGTTCTGCGGATTACGATCCAAGTTGTATGCGTACTCATACATGAACAAGGATTTCGTTATATGTAAGGAGTAAAACGAAGCGTTGTGAAGAAAACAATCTACCTGGACAACTTGAAATCGTGTTTGTTTGACGGTAAGATAGAGCATCGAACTCAAGATCTGATCTGGAGCGATAAACATTCGATATATTCCATCAGACAGACAAAACTTGCGATTAGTGCGGATGATGACAAGCGGTTCGTTCTAGACAATAAAATAGACACACTGCCCTGGGGTCATTGGAGGATTTCAAAGATGTAATTAGCTATTATGAATATATTAATAAGATAGTGAAAATGAAACTTACAAAGCTTAGAGGTAATAACACTTCAGTGCTGAATTTGCGGTTAGAACATCCTATGCATTTGGACCCTGCAAAGAAATATTGTATTGCACTATTGGATCTCGAATTTGAATTGAATGAACCTACAAAATACTTAATGAATGTAGAAGTTCATTGTAATTTAGTAGAACCTGCATTAGTTAATCATGGAAAAAATGAACATGTACATCGAGAGGAGGATATCCTCTATCCATGCCATGTTGGGACGGGGACAGTTAAATATGTTACGAGTCCAGCTAGAACTATATACGTTCCTATAAAGAACTTTATTCGGGAAATAGATTTTTTCAGATTAGAGATTCGAAATGGATTTGATGGGAGTTTACTTAAATTAAAGAATAAGGTAGTTGTATACATCGGCCAATAAGGTAGTTGGCTATATACTGCCATAAATGTAAAAAGAAGACTCAGAAAATAAAAGCTGACTATGTTCAAACTAGGAACGGTCTCTGGAGAATAGCTGCAAAGTGTAAGGTTTGCAAGACGAATAAAAGTAAATTTGTGAAATCCGACGAGGTCAAACAACCGTTCTTGTTAGAGCGACAACCTAATCATAATGAAAAGTATGCAATTACATATGATGTTAAATCATCAACATCATTAATGATATCTCGAACGGTGGAAAAAGACAGGTTGCTTTAGAACTTCATAAACCTGTCCGTAAGATATTCGATAAAAGACAAATTGTTACTTTGGGAATCGATGATTTATGGGCTGCAGATCTGATATTGATGCAGGAGTATGTCAATGTTAATGATGGGTACAATTATATACTGAAGGTTATCGATACATTTTCAAAGTTTGTGTGGAGCAAACCTTTAAAAAAGAAAAGTGGAGTAGAGGTGCAAATGCTTTCGAAAAAATTATTAAACGAGCTGTAAAGGGGTCTCATAGCGCGCCTAATTTGTTGCACACGGATAAAGGATTAAAATTCAAGAATAAAGATTTTCAAAAGATTTTAAACATTTATAATATTAAAATGTATCACACTGAAAACGCAGAGAAGTCTGCTATAGTAGAAAGATTCAACAGAACGCTAAACGGTAAAATGCGTTTAATTTTTGAAATGAAAGGGACGTACAGATGGATCGATAGCTTAAAATTAATGATCGATGAATATAATAACACTAAACACAGAACAATCGCTATGAAACCCGTAGATGTGAAAAAGATTGACGATAAGAATATTCTTGAACGAATTTACAGAGGTCATCAACTAAATATAAGTCCGGATTTTCAAATTGGTGACCGTGTTAGAATTTTTAAAGTTAAAAAGACCTTTGATAACAAGTATGCAAACAACTGGACTCGTGAAATATTCGTTATAGATAAAATAATTTATTCCAATCCTTTGACTTACAAGATTAAAGATTTAAATGGGGAAGATATAACAGGATCATTTTACAAGCAGGAGTTATCTAGAACGGAATTTTAAATGCATGCAAATTAAAATAGAGATACTATGTAGGCTATCTATCGGCGATATCATACGGTATCGGAACATCCTTCAATTCTACCCGAAATGAGATTTTATTTATTATATACTAGGAGAGACCCCTGCGTGCTCCGCACGCCAATCCCCAATGGTACCTTCTAAAAACATATGTTATGTTTTATTTATAATAAAGGTGTAGTATTAATAATAACCTCAAAACTAAGATGGTAAATATTGTTAAACGTTCAAACCAAATTATTTCTTATATTTTATAACAGCAGTTAATAATGGTTAAAAGAACCAGCAAGGCTCAGGTTTACACTTTAAAACCCTAACCTAAAAAATATGGAAATACAAAAATAGTTGCTTCAAATTTTGAAATCAGCTGTTAATGGAAATATTAAAGCAGCTATGTTATCTGTTATTTTATTCAATTGGTTGCTATGGTATTAAATGTAAATACATGTGTTGATTTATCATTCTAAACCTAACCTAAGATTTTTTTCCGACTAAATTTACAAATATATTAAAATAAAAAAAGGTTTTTCCGAAATTAATTACAGCCTATGTTACTCAGGGATAGTGTAGCTTTTTATTAGTAAAACTATTTTTTCAATCGGTTCAGTAGAGCCAGAGATTACCTCCTACATACAAACAAACAAACAAACAAACAAACAAACTTTACCTCTTTATAATATTAGTATAGAAGAGGAAAATGAAATCGCTGAAAAAACAAATTATCGATGAAAAATATAAAATAACGGTATACTATAACGAGCAGACAAAGGGAAATCAAGGGAAGATTCCAAATATCTTACGAGCTTTAATTATCGGTTCTAGTGGTTGTAAGTGGTAAAACAACTTTGATGTTTATTTATTTATTTATTTATGTTGAATTTCATTTACAAGGATTGGTTGGATTTTAAATACCTTTATGTTTTCAGTAAATCGATAGAACAGCCTATGTATCAAAACCTACAGAAACACTATCGTAATGTTGAGAAAAAATTAAAAACGGGGATCGCTCATTTCTTCAATAATTGTGAAGACTTGATTTCTGTAGATGGTTGTAAAGAAAATTCGTTAGTAGTTTTCGATGATTGTTTGTTAGAGAAAAAGAGTGAAATCAAAAATTACTTTACTCGAGGTCGGCATAAGAAAATCTCCTGCATATATTTATCACAGTGTTACAATCTATTAAATATGCAGGTTATAAGAAACAATGCTAATTTTGTATGCATTTTCAAACAGAATCAGCACTATACAAAAAATATTTTTAACGATTTCGTGATGGGAGATATGAAGTTTGAGAAGTTTGTTGACTTGTGTTCTAAATGTTGGAGTAGGCAGAACGGTTTCATAACAATTGATCTGACTAAGAAAGTGCATAACGGTAAATATAGAAATCAGTTTGAAGACTTAAATATTTAATCAAGTGATCGATTCGGAGAACGATAGGTCGTTCAGGGGGTCGTTCGGAGAACGATAGACCGTTTATTGATCGTTCAGGGGGTCGTTCGGAGAACAATAGACTGTTTATTGATCATTCAGGGGGTCGTTCGGAGAACGATAGACCATTTATGGGTTGTTTATTGATCGTTCAGGGGGTCGTTCGGAGAACGATAGACCGTTTATGGGTCGTTTATTGATCGTTCAGAGGGTCGTTCGGAGAACGATAGACCGTTTATGGGTCGTTTATTGATTGTTCCTTTATCGCTTGTATTAGCTAAACTTATTATTTTTTTAAAAATTTATATATTATATAAGGATGACGAATAAAATGAAAGTGACTGGTACGAAGAATATTACTGTAGCGAAAGCTAAACACCTCGATAAAATAGAAAAAGAACTTATAGCGAAGTATAAAAGAGCGCAGTCCGTTCATAATGAATCTGAGGAAATGAAGCGTGAACTATTCAAACCGATTGCTTCTGCGTTAGAAAATTTACAGACTGAAATTACTCCCACAGATGTGATACCTTTAAAATCAAAGCATCAAAACTTAAACGAATCCACCGATGAAGATTATGAAAATAATGAAGTATTTGATTTGAGTGAACAAAGGCTAGTACCTCCCTACCCATCGTAGAGCAATTTCGCTCGATGAAAGTCAGACGGGTGGTAGTTCTGAAACTGCAAATAGTAGTTCGACTATTACGTTAGGACCGTTTGCTCAGTCATATTTACCTAGAGCTAAAGATCCTCAATTCGGTATTCGATTTGACCCTCTTTTAAAAACTCACATGATAGGAAATAAAGAAATAGAATTCGATTACAATGATATAATCGTAGATAGAAAGGTACTCAAGGTTTATGGAGATTATAGGTTTACGCTGATGCACCTCCTCTCTCAGCATACGATTCTGAAGATTATTTGAATTATGTAAATATATTGTGGTTGACCGATTCGATGTTTCAAGGAAACAACCGTTCCACCAAGAAACCTAAATCCAGCAGAGGAAATAAATGGAAGGATTTGGTAAGACGAATATGGATTTATAAATCGAATAAGAAAGGAAGCGGTATGTTGGAGTATAACGAAAAGGATGTTGAATTCAAGTACATCACAAATTTAAATGAAATTTTGAGCAGACTAATCTTTATTCACGCGCAAGAACAAGCAGGAAACAATAATTTCCATAATGAGAAAATAGGGTTAGTAGAGTTCTTCAAAAGGAATTGGAAAAAATAATAGATACTCCCAAAGGAACCGAGTACCTTATACGATTCGTATCAACTCTACCTCCGAAAATGATAAAAGGTGATCATATTGGTTCATGATTATTTAATACAATATTGAAGAAGATCCCTTTTGAAATGCACGCACCTGGGTACCATTACTTAGGACCTGGAACACATCTGGAAGAAGGACTAGCTAGTAATGATAAAGGAATAAATCAATTAGATGAAGCTGCAAAACAGCATGATATTTGGTATAGAGATCATCCTAAAACAAAAGATCGGCATATCGGTGATAAAGTATTACAGGATAAAGCTAGGGAACGGTTCAAATCTTCAGACGCTGATTTAAATGAAAGAGTGTGGAGTGGTATAACAGCTACAGCGATGAAAGTAAAAAGAACATTCGGTATGGGTATCAAACCAAAACTGAAATTTCAATAGCGATACTGTTTGAAGATAGAAAAGTTGACTTCGAAATGTGAACAAAAGAAAATAATAACTATATAAGGGACAACTATGCAGAGTAAACTTAGAACGATTTCGCAATCTTGTTTCAAAATTGAGTGATATGACTTCCTCCGTCAAACTCGAATCAGTATATTAAATGAATATAATAAGGTGGGATAAAACGAAAAATGACTCAAACTATCTGTGTTAATTTAACTGAGGGTCAGAGATGTAAATTACGTTCTACGTTTAAACGAAAATTAGGTGCTAGTATTCTCGACTATCAGCTGCAGGAGTTAAAGGAGGTAAAGATAAAATTGTTGTAACAGACCGACAATTTACCAATGTACAGAATAGTTTACGAAAAGGAGCTGGTTGTACTTTAACATTACCATACAAGCAACTCAACAACAACAAAAAAGGTGGATTCCTTCCTTTGGTGCATTGGCAGCTTTGATAGGAGGAGGAGCGAGTATTGCAAACTCGGTTATTGATTACAAAGATCGTAAGAAAAATTACAAGAACAGATCCGGCACAATAAAGCTATGGAAAGCCGTTCAGGGAAGGGTTTAATGGTTAAGAAAAAGAGTAAAATAAATAAAAATAATAAAATAAATAACATCGATAAAAAAAAAAAATAAAGTAATCGAGCCTCTAACAAACGTTAACATCTTGTATTCCGCAGAAAACAAACTAAAAATTCCTAATTTTAGAGGAGTGTTTATGCGGGATGAGTTGCCCAATATTCCTAAAATAAATGAATGCGGTGTTATCAATTTAGAAGATTATAAATCTGAAGGTTCGCATTAGACAGCATACTATAAAGATAAAACTAAAAAGTACTATTTCGTTTCTTACGGTGATGCCAATCCTCCTAAAGAACTTGTGAAATATCCAGGTAAGAACAATTTGTTTTACAACAAGAAAGAATACAACAGTACGAACATCCTCCAATATGTGGACATTTATGTATCACTGACTTATACTTTCTATCTCGAGGAATTCCGTACCAAATAATTATAGACAAATTGAATGAAAATAAGTATTTATATAGAACGATTATAGAGTAAAAGTTTTAACAAGAGACACCCGTGAAATGTATGTCCCTTTTTTTTCTATGTATATAATAAGGGGGAGTGAAATGGAACAAGTATTTGCTAAGCACGTTAACGATATCACCAGATGTGAATATAAATCTTATTATCCTACGAGCATGTTAAACTTCAATTCACCGAACAAGAAAACAGAGTTTATAATCGACTATGGAGATTCGTTTTCAATGAAAAAATATCAGTTCTACATAAAATGTAAATATTTAAAATCTGATGGGACAGCATATCCTGAGAAGACCATTGTTAAATTAATCGACAATTTCGTACTGTACTTATTCTCAAAGATCGAAGTTAAAAAGCATAACCATTTAATAGATGAAGTCGAACATCCCGGTATAACGAGTTCTATTAAATCCATAGTATCATATAAAAGTTCTGATAGAAACGCGTTAACTAATTGTGGCTACATTTCCCGATATGTAGGAGACATTAACAAATTCTATGTACTAGGTGATCTCGCACACTTGGGGTTAGGGTTCTTCGAAGATATCAACACTCCTATTTACAAAGGAGGGTTCACGATAACGTTTATATACGTTCTGACGATAGTGAGGCCTTTTACCGTTGGATTCCTTCTACTACGGGTGCAATGTTACCTGAGGAAGGGCAAGTTGTAATAACCGAGTTCATTATTAGAGTTCCTTTGATAGAATTTAAAACCACATCGAAGATCATGCTGATTAAACAACTAACAGATTTAAAAACGGTTAGATTTGAATTTAGGAATTGGCAATGTATTCAAAAACATTTAGATAAAGAATTAACTACATTACAATACGATATAACTAACATATACAAGAACGTTAATAATCCTACGTTTATTCTGATAGGCTTTCAGAAGAAATCGGATGCTCAGATTGAAGATTGTTCGATCTTCACTAACGCTAACGTAAAGAACATTAGGGTAAAAATTAACGATGAAACCTATCCTGATGAGATGATGAATTTAAATACATTAAGCGGAAATTATGCGGTTGCTTATGAGTTGTATAAAGATTTCAAACGCGTGTACGCCGAAGATCAAGATATATGTTACACGATCCGGTTAATTTCATGATTAAATATTGCATTTACGTAATCGATACTTCAAAACAACCCGAAAACATTTCAGGATCTAGAAACAATATAATACTTTAAGTAGACTTTGCAGCTGCTACTACCATTGAACTGAAAGCAAATGTGGTTATAGTCTCCCATGCTAAACTAAACTACGATATCATTACCAACACGATCAGAGAGGTTTAAAATTTAGAAGATGCAGTAGTAAACATTAAAATCTATATAAAAACAAAAAAAAAAAAAAATATAAAAACCAGCAAAAAAAATAAATAGAATTAATTTATATTTTACTAATAGAAAATTTGTTTGTTATTTTTAACTCTTCCCATTACTTTGGGTGTAGAGTTCTACTCGAATGTAATTTTTATTTTCATCGTACTGGACTTCGAAGTAAAGTTCAGGAGTTTCGTTCAATCCCTTTAAGTTATCAGAATCGATTTTAGAATATCTCGCAGGCAGAAAACATTGAAAATCTTCGCTTTCGATCACAAGCCGTTCTCCGTATTTACACTTTACCTTTCTTAGCTCTTTAACTTTATATTTTAGATTCTGCTCGAGATCAGTTAGTTTTAGCGTTTTCTTATAATTATTGAACCGTTAATCTATACTATTAAAGTCAATTACGTAAAAGTTTTTAATTCCGTTTGTTTTTTTCCATGATTTACGAGATTTCTCTCCCTTATTACTCTAGACCTCCTCCGAGAGTTTTAGTGTGGGACTTTTTAAATTATCTTCTTAATTAGTTTAATAGATAAATAGATATTTCAATAATATGTGATTGGATTACCCAAAACTGTAAGTAGGCCTAGGCCTAATTTCTATATAACCTAAATATATAGTAAGGACACTATGAAATAACTTAACTTCATATAGGCTAGTAAACAAATCAGTATTTAATGGTGAATGTAGATCCAAATGTTCAAAATGTTAATACACACAATAATTTGGTTTTTAAAATAATACAAATGTTTTGGTTGATTTGCCTCAGGCAACTCTAATATCTACGAGGTGTGAAATTCTTGGGACTCAGACAACTTGAAGTCATATTTGAATATTAATTTAATCATTAATTAAGTTTCATTAGAAACAGGCAAAGAATTTTAGGTGGATCTTATAAGTTCAAAATTTAAAATCAGTTAGTCCAATTAAAATAATTAAAATGTTTCTTTCAATAATTATGATAAATAAATGGCATAGTTCATAAAATAGTTCAAATCTTGATGGTACATAGAAAGATTTCACCAAAGTCCAAAAATGTTTTGATCCATGATTTCTTCCTTCAGCGTTGAAACCTCAACATTATTTAAAAATTCAAAATATAGTGACACTTTTGATGGCTCTTGATATTTTATAATTTATGGCGATAGGGCAGGAACGCTTTTAATTTAACTGTTCATCCATACATTTAAATATATATTTTTTAAATCCATTACAGTTCCCTCCATCTTGAAAATCATTGTTGCTAGTTTTGGAGTTCACATCACTTGAACAAAACTTTTCAGCTGTTTTTTTAAATTTTATTATAATTATTATTATTTTTTATACACAACACAATCCTCCACTACACACTTGATACCATTTATTTGTCTGCCAAAGAAGTGTTGAAATTTTTAGTATATATATTTTATTAATTATATTATGAATTATTGCAACTGTTATTTTCTGACTACCATACAAAGTAATATTTA
>JAGFPH010019859.1:0-14780 GCA_018207615.1 Philaenus spumarius
TTGGGAGTATTTTCAATACACACTGCATTGCGTGCTTCGCACGCCAACACCCCTACTGTGAGTATTTTCAATACACAATTCTTAAACTCTTGTAAAAAATAAAATAAGTGTATGTAAAAACAAACGCCACATAACATTTAAAACATATTTTAGTGCTAATCTAGTTAAAGAAAAATACCTGACTATAATTAATAATATACATATTTTCCTTTCCCTGGGTGCTAGGGGGGGAACGTGGCCCCCCTCTGCCCATAGGTATGGGCGTCCATGGGACCAGATGAGTTTGATACACTGCTACGTATATGATACGTAAGGACTTTGAGTAACAGTGCTTCAGACATTTCCTTTGAGCTCGCGTGTTGAGTTCCCCAAGGAAGCTAATTAATCACTTTAAGTTCCCAAACTTTTCCATTATCAGACTTGACCTGGATATTGATCTCTTGAAAAAACCTGCATGTCTGCACACACAATAACGTTAACATATTAGGTGCGATACGTAGAGATAGAAATAATTCGATATCGCAGCTGATCCGTAAAGTTGAGCGAATTTACAAAATTAAGTTTATATGTTTCAGGGTGTCAACCAACTATTTGGGAAATTGGTCTACTCAATTAGTATTTATTATTATTATTAGGGGGTCGTGTGATCAGCCACCAGGACCCACTGCACCTAAACCATGAGGTCCTCTGTGCCCCATGTCCAGGCAGAAGTTCACATCAAACCCGCCCTTTTTGCGAAACGAAGGAGTCCGTGGGGGGCCTTCCTCTCGTATATAACTGGTGTCAGGGTATACTTGTCCCAGATATTTCTGCCTCATTGATGCGAGGGCATCACATTCGCATACAACGTGGAAAGAAGTTTCCTCCTTCTCTCCACACCTTCGACGTAATAGGTTGTTCTCCAGCCCCATCAGGTGGAGGTGCCTCTTCAGAGAGTTGTGTCCCGTCAGTAGACTGACCAAAAACCTCACTTCCCGCCTACCAAGACCCAGCAGCGTTCTGCTTAGGTGTCCATCCAGGCCATTAATGAAGTCGTGTACTCAATTAGTATGTTTGGGTCGTGTCGCTTCTCTCGTAGCGGAAATACTCGCTTCGCGCGTACCATTGCGGCCATCAGCCTCGAAACAAAAACAGCCCCACAGAGCAGTACCTTTATGGTGTTTTAGGTTTTGATTGATTTTAGGGGAACCAGACGAGCTACAAGGTAGTGTTGAAAAACAAAATATGCAGTTTAATCTCTAAAAAATGTCACTCTGGTTCGCAAAATCTTTACTTCCAGTCAAAAATGTGCTTCCGGTTGTTGGATTTTTTGGCTGAAAAACTCGTTCGAACTACTTAGAAAACCTTAGCGAGGGACCTGGCAGGGCGGGGTGGTGGGGCCTGACACGTCATCACGTCGCCTTAAAAATATTACGTCACGTGGGGGGTGACCTGAAAAATATTACGAGAAATCTCAGGTTAGATCTAAAATTAACCGCGAAAATTCAAGCTTCCTGCCTTATTTTAACGTAAAAATTCAAATTTTCCGCCGGACGTGACGACATAGACCACTTCCGATCACGTGACTTCCGTCGCCAAAGTATCGCCGTCTCTAGTAACCTGTGCACCAAATTTGAACCAAATCGGAAGTAAAATGCGACCGTTAGAGTCCGAACACATATATGTAACATTTTTGATGACACCCCAAAACGTGTTCTGAGGACCATGATCGGTGCTCATTGACTATACTCTCGAAATTTCGTATATTTTCTTTATGGAAAAACAATGGCAAATGTCTGAACAAAAAATTGACTATTCTCCTTTAAGTTTTACTAGTGTAGTTCGACAGTACAAATTCTAATTGTTTTCATACAATATAGTTTCTATTTTATTTGAGAATGGAATATAAGCTTGGTCTAGCTACATTTTGTAACAATTTCTTCGTAATTTATCAATATTGTAGTTGGATATTAATTTCTTTACTCGTATTCATTGCTCACCAAACCTAATGTCGACAGAGAGATCCGTGCTACAGAATTGATTGAAGAAAATTAACTGAAAGGATTCTTGCGAAACGCAATTCAAATTGGATATTTCGATTAGTGAAGTTTCGATAGTCAATAGGGGTTAAGAATTTGAATATCGAGTTGAAGTTAAAGGTCGATGAATGCGGCAGACATGGACGTCTTAATGAGGGCAGGTTGACAAAACCGAAGAAGTTAGGATTTAGAACCTACTTCAAACTACGAATACCGCAGTAAAATATTATCGTCAAAAAGTTTCTGAACCCGCTAGTGTTCCCTGCAATGCTTCGCCATTGCTTGATTTCAATATATCTACACTAATATCATAAAGAGGTAAAATTTGTTTGTTTGTATGTAGGGGGTAATCTCTGAAACTACTGAACCGATTGCAAAAATAGTTTAACTAATAATAATTCCAGTTGAGCAAATTTCCAAAATAAGTTTATAGGCCTATGTTTTAGGGTTTCAACCAACAATTTGGGAGATAGGTCAATTCACGATGGTGCTGAATAGCTGCAAAATGATTCGCACGCCCTTCCGCATTATAGGGAGTATCTTCAATACACAAAGCATTGCGTGTTTCGCACGCCAACCTTCGTATTGGGAGTATCTTCAATACACAAAGCATTGCGTGCTTCGCACGCCAACAACCGTATTACGAGTATCTTCAATACACAATACATTGCGTGCTTCGCACGCCAACCCCACGATAGGATCCACTACATGGCTTTGAACCGGGTACTTCTATGGTATTTTACGTTTTGATCGATTTTGGGGGAACCAAGTGAGCTATAAGGTCGTGTAAGAAAACAAAATGTGCAGAATAACATCCTACATTTATATTTAAAGAAAACACTCAAAAATAAATTGATTCTCGTAGGAAAAATCTAAAAAATAGTTACTTAGGTCCAGGGCCGGCGCAAGGACCATGCGGAACATGCGGACGCATGGGGCGCCGCCAAGGAGGGGGCGCCGATGCGCCGGAAAAAAGATCAAGACCAAGGCGCCTTCAAAATTTTCTGAACATTTTTTTTGCACCAAAAATGTTTGCCTTAAGACCTGGCCGCCCTTTCCGGGGTTTAAAAGAAACTTCCTATTTCTGTTTAGCGCTTTTTTAGAGACAGACAACCTACACCGCTATAGGGCACCATCCTTTCAGAGTCGGCACCCTTTAGTTTCAGTAAAAAATTTGCCCCCCCCCCCCCAAAGACGCGACCACCCTTTTCGGGAATTAAAAGAAATGCCATATTTCTTTTTAGCGCCTCTTTACTGACAAAAAAGAGCACATACACCAGTTTAGGGCGCCATCCTTAAAATAAATATTGTAATATGATTAATTTGGTGTTTTAAGTATTCCACTCCCCCCTCCTTCACTTAACTTTCAATTTTATCATACATTTATTTAAGGGTCTGCTATAGTGGCGGTTATCTTGGATTTTGATCCCATAAGAGCAATGTTAAATTTCAAACCAATAATTTCGTTTATTTTTTATCATAAAATTGTTTGCAAGGTCTCATTTTAAGCACAGTCACAATACGCATCCGTCTTGCAATTTAGTTTTTTAAATGCTTTTGATTTGTTATGTAATTGACATTTTGTAAGTACAAAGTTTGAATTTTTTTCCTAACACAATAAAACATTAATAATGAAAAATAATTTGCAAGCCGGATCCGAAATTTTATAAAGAATATTCAGTTTTTTTTCAACACTCAATTACAAAAGATAGGCTTATAAAATGGTTTGAAATGAGGCAGTCAAAGCGTTCAGCTGCAAGAAATTGCACTGTTTATATAGGGATATAGTGAAAACCGCTTTCGTTTCCTGTTGCTTTCTCGTTTACTGGAGCAGACCCATCGGTCAAAAAGGCCGATGTCATATATATATATAATACACTGTATATATATAGAAAATATTTTATATTTACTTTTATTTTTTATATAATTAAATAATTTCAATTGGTATACATTTGATAATGTACCCATTTTTTATTGCAATAAGGAGATATATAAATACAGTATATATACATATTTATTATATAGGGGCGGGGGGGGGTAGTTGTTGTGTATAGAGGGGGGCGCCAAAAATGACTCTCGCATGTTCAGGAAAAACCCCTTGCACCGGCACTGCTTAGGTCAAAAAACGTGCTTCCGATTGTTGAATTTTTTTGGCTAAAGAACTCGTCTGAGCGTCGTAGACAACCAACATGTGTACCAAATTTGAACCAAATCGGACTTAACATGCGACCACTAGAGTGCGAACACATATATACATATATATATATATATATTATTTTTAATGACACCCCAAAACGTATTTTGGGGACCATGATCGGTGCTCATTTGCTACTCCCGACCTTGGGTCTTACCATAAGGGCCACTGCAATAGCTCATTTTTCCTATGGAAATTCGCTAAAAAGCTACACTATCCCTGAGTAACATAGGCTATAATTCATTTTCATAAAAACATTTTTTTATTTCATTATTTGTAAATTTAGTAGAAAATTGTTTTAGGTTAGACCTAGACTGATGAACTAACACATATATTTACATTTATTACCATAGAAACCAATTGAATAAAATAACAGATAAAACAGATGATTGTTTGCTCCAATATTTCCATTACAAGCCAATATTTGATTTTAAACTTTGAAGCAATTAATTGTATTTCTAACTTTTAGGTTAGGGTTTTTATTAAAGTGTAGACCCCTTGCTGGTTCTTTTAAACTTTATTATATCTGCTGCTATAAAATATACGAAATAATTTGATTTCAACATTTAACATTATTTACCATCTTAGTTTTGGAGTTATTATTAATAAGAAAAGATAACATAATTATGTGTGTAGAATGTTCCAACGGAGTTGGCGTGCGGAGCACGCAGGGGTGTCATCTAGTAAATATTATATATTTAGATTACACTAAGAAACACAGTTAAATTACGGACCACTCTCGTGTAATTTCTGAGGTTTATACAATCCCAATTTCCTACCAATGGTACATGTTGTCGTAAAGCGTGTTTTTCCGTGGCCGGAGGCTGAGGTGCAAACAAATTGTACTAATACATTTAATGCACACGGGCAGCTATTCAGTGCTGGATTTCCTCCACACTAATATCCATCGAGTTGTCAGTTAAAGAAAGTGTGAGAGGAATGAGAACATCAAAGTGGCCTCTCGTCAGTTCCCCAGTAAACCTTGGCCCCCCTACTCCCTCAACCCGTTCGATAAAACTCTCCCACAACAAATAACCACCTCTCTCTGTACACCTGAAATTCATAAAAAATATTTCGGATGCTGCTTGAATTTCACAGGAGGTTCCAAAAATTACCGGTTTGCTCATATCAGCGATATATTATTTGTTTGTTGAATAAATATAGCCTGTGTTTTAAAGTATATGGTTTGCACCTGCGCCAATTCTAACAACTCTGGTCCTCACCTCAAAACCAAGTGAATCGTGTCATGTACAATTAAAGCCAAAGAGTAGAATAAGCATTGGCCATCTGGCCTAGAAGAAACTACTCTGTTAGGAATAGATACTCCATTAACGTGTATGACCTCAATTGTTGTAATATGAAGCTAAATTTTATATTTAACCGAGTAATAATAAGTTACAGTAAACTAAAACAATGTTAAATATTACTTTGTCAAAATGTAAAATTTTGTCTAAACTTACTTCAGTTAGACAAAAACAATCTTCTTTACAAAACTTAAAACGCACAAGTATAATAATTATTATAACTATCCCTTACATATTGAATTATTCTTAGAATTCTATGTAGAGTGCATACACAAATACCTCACTCAAAATCATTATTCACTCAATAAATAATGGTCACTATTTTTCGCATACTTACTATAATATAATATTATTATAATATATTAGTATTATAGTAACTATAATAACGTATTATTATATACTATGTATCGCCTATTCCCTCTTCACGCTCTGACTTGTGTCTACGCAAAAAGTTTGCGTGACGCGAGATATCAGAAACGAAAGTGCCCAACGGTCCAATAGAAGTTATCACTTGAAAAACAGATACTTCCTGACAAATAACGTGCTTCTCAGGATTTTGTTTTTATAATAACGGTTGTCAATATTATAATTATTATATTATAATTATGCAGTTTCAAAATATGACGAAATACAATTTTTTTGACAATTGGTAATTGGTTGACGTTTATTCTCTTCTAATATTAATACTGATAAAAATATAAATCGGACATAGAAGTTATCACTACCAACGTGTGGTCTTAAGCACACCCAATGTTTTTTTTTTTTTAGATTTTTCTTACTAGAATCTTTTCGGGGGTTTATCGAAATAAATAAATGTAGGATATTATTCTGCACATTTTGTTTGTTTTACATGACCGTATAGCTCGCTTGATTCTTAAAAAGTCGATCAGAACGTAAATTACCATAAAATTAAATGGTTCAAATCCACGTGGGGAATTTTACCGTGTGGGCATTTTCTGATCCGTGGCCGACAGCCGAAGAAAAGCAGCCCATAAACCGAGGTCGGGGAGCAAACTCGCAAAGCAAGTGTTCCTACTGCGAGTGGAACGAAGCAGCGCGTAGGCCCAAGCTGTAGGCTTAGGTACAAACAAATTCTACTAATATATTTCGTACACTATTCAGCGCCTTCGTGAGCAGATCCATTTCCCATATAGTTGATTGAAACCCTCAAACATATAAACTTAATTTTTAAAATTCGCTCCACTCACGTCAGCGGTTCAGCGAGTTATTTTAAACGTAAGTTGTTTTTAAAATACATGCTTGTGTAAATCTTCAGTGTAAAACATTTAAAATTACACTTTATTTGTAAAACTTTCTTTGTGAAATTCCTTACAGAATTAATCTATTATTATTATAATTATCCCTTTATTAGGGCAAGATTAGGAGTCCTTTCTTCCATCCAACCCGTTATATAATTACATTATTTTTTAAATATTACACAAAATTACAATATTACTAGGGGAGACCCCTGCGTGCTCCGCACGCCAACCCCCAGTGCGACCGTCTAAAAACATATGTTATGTTTTATTTATAATAAAAGTGTAGGATTAATAATAACCTCAAAACTAAGATGGTAAATAATGTTAAATGTTCAAATCAAATTATTTCTTATATTTTATAACAGCAGTAATAATAAAGGTTAAAAGAACCAGTAAGGCTCAGGTCTACACTTAATAAAAAACCTAACAAAAAAGTTATAAATAATAACCTCAAAACTAAGATGGTAAATAATGTTAAATGTTCAAAACAAATTAGTTCGTAAATTTTATAATTTTAATAAATAATTCATTTCCTCCCTTATAAAAATCAATATTTACTTCCACAAAGCAGCTGTATTAGTTAGTTTCTTATTATAAACAGCTGTTTTGTATTAAAATGTTTTTATAACCTTCTGAATACTGTAATCATCGTTATTTACATCCACGAAATCAGCTGGATTAGTTTGTTTCTTATTATAAACAGCTGTTTTGTATAGAAATGGTTTTTAAATATTTTCCATGTTAATCTTATGGGGAAAATCCGACCTTTGAGATTAGCTCACGCAATTAAGGATAAGAATTTTTGACATCTAAGACCTTATTGCAAAACTACGAAATGAGACGAATTTTTTGAAACCTCAAACATTAAAATTGGTCCAGAAATAAGGGAGGAGTTGTGTTTACAAAAAACGGCTTCACGTACTATATATAAAGATACTATAACAAAAGAAAAATAGCATATATATACTATATATAAATACTATATATAAAGAAAAACTTGAAAAGTATCCCGAAAAAGTTTCAAATTTGGAAAAAACTAAACAGTCTCTTTTGTATGGACTCAAGACCATAACTCACGAAAACAGCTGTAACACATGTTTGTTTACATTCATTACCATAGCAACTATACTTAGCATTTTATAATAAGTTTATTATCCTTCAAAACCAACAGCTTTTTTAGGTTAGATTGACCAACTTAAAGAAAACAAAAACAAAAATCAACTAAAAATGCTTACTATATTTTAATTCAATTCAAACATTGGTTGTTACATAATATATAGTACCAGGAGACCGAGCTAAAGCTCGATTATAAGCAGGGCCTAGTTCGCTCACGTCAATAACTAGTATTGCAAATTTCCGTGAACATCGTTTAGGTTAGGCCTATAACATTAAACAACTAAATAAAGGGTATGTTTATTTAGCAGAAGTATTCGTTGCCATGGTAACTATAAATAGATACAACATTAGGCTTACCTCTAATAAAATACAGTTTAAAAGAAAACAGATGATTATTGTAATGACATTGAAAACATTTGCATCAGCTGTGCTTTGTATTGTTTAAAATGGACAAATTTCACTTTTTAATTTAATAAAAAGACGTAGAAAACGAATTTTCCCAGACTGGTGAACATTTCCAATCGATTTCTTGGCCAAAAGCCCCATATAAAATCAAAATATCAAAAATCCTTAGACGGAGATTCCAGATCCATTTAGCAGACAGACAATTATCTCTCGCTTTAGAATATATATAAAACGCTGAGTTGGATCAAAAACTGAACACAATTTTAGGTTAAGCCTACAATGAACCAAAACATGTTTGTTTACAACCAATTGGGCTAATTTAGAATCAGGGTTTTTACAATTCTTCACAACTATCCGTTTTTTTAGATTAGGTAAAAGCAAACAAAAGATTTTCTGTATTATTATAAAGGTTTACAAACTATAAATCTAAATTTGTGTAGTATATATTCTTAAGTGGCATAAAAACCATTTTGCAATTCGATTACTTAAGTCAATGTAATGAACTGGAATAACTTTACTACCCTTTAAATTAAATCAACCACTAGTATATAATATATGTTACATATGATTAAATTTATTTGAATTGTTAATTCGACAATCTCGTCTCCACAAAAAAAGGGTAAATCTCTCAATTCATTTCTCCCAAGCTCGAGACTTTGTAAACCGCAATAAACAATATTGTGTACCATCAAACTTATTGAACTGATTTTATCTTGCAGCCTAAGCTCCATTAGGCTAAATTTATTGCTTCCACTCGTTGCTCTACCACGCCTCTCTGCGTCTCTTCAACCCGACCTTCCATATCGATTGCGCTCAATGAAACCACCCTCATTCAATCTGCAATACGTTCAACTTTATCTGAACAGTGGTACTGCGGTATCCTTCATGTAGCTTATATAAATAACAAAACAAAACGTGTAGAAGTTGGTATATTTCTAGCTGTGTACATAGAAGAGTGTCTAACTTGGAAGACTCATCTGGAATATTTTAAAGGCAAGCTCAAAACTTAGGCTATTTAATAAAGAAAGAAAGCAGTGGGGCCGCCAACAGATGTGAAAACTGTCATGAATATAAATCGTTGGTTATATTGTTTTTTCCGAAATTCTATCATTACTTTTAGAGAGGTCTGGGGGGCCCTCCCGCAAAACATTTTTTGAAAAATGCGCTTCACTAAATAGTTTGTACAAACTGTATTGAGTTTAATAACTTAAAGCAAAAGTAATCATAGGGCTGACGACAGAAATGAAAAATTGTCATGAATACAAATAGTTGGTTGTGATTTAATCCGAAATTTTATCTTTATTTTTATCTTGTCCCATTTGTAACAGTACATCTTTATTCGCTTCTGAATAACTTGTAAAGAATTATAAAAAGCTGACACCTAATTTAAAAAAAATATTAATAATTACAAAAAAAACGGATATATTTAGGTAAATAAACGCAGGAATAAGTACATTTAAATTAACGAGCGAGTCAAGCGGGAACAGTTGATCAAGATAAAGGCTGAAGTAGATGAATGCAGAGCGCTTTCGCGGATCATTAACGAACTACCAGCATACGGGAATGCATCAGCTGTTCAGAATCATTATGAAACAAGAAAAAGTCACTAATAACTTTTGTATTAGCTCAAACGAGTTTTAACGACAAAGTCGCCATCTTAAGTGATGCACGAGCTACAATAATGAAACTATAACAGTGCTTCATGCCCCGTATTTATACAAAAGTCCCACGAGGATTTATTTATTTTTGTATAAATACGGCGCATGAAACGCTGTTAGGTTAGTTATAGTTTGATTATTGTAGCTCGTGCATCAGTGAAGATGGCGAAAGTGTCGTTGAAACGCGTTTGAGCTAATAAACGTATTAGTTGAGATTCTGTGTTCAAATTGTATTCTATCAAAAAATATTCTCATAAGTCAAGCTCAATATTTATTTATAACACTATGTCCATTTTAGAGGTATCACCAAGTACACTAATTTAACAAAACTTACAAAATGAAGAAGTGCAGTGTCCATTTCATCGGTAGCGTGACGAGACTAAATCCATACAGCTATTGAGTTTGAGCCTTTGAAATTTACCACTGCCTATTTTATTTCGTCGATTTCCTCTTCTTTCACGATCAACTGTTACATTAAACTTCTGGTTTATATTAGTACGTGTGTAAAACAATGAAGAAGCAGACGTCATCGACGAAATCAAGAGCACCTTCCGAGAGAGACGCGTACCGCGAATTCATATTATATTGTACATCATCTAAAAAGTGTTCGGTGCGCCTAAGGAAGTTGTCATTTCAAAACTTTAAGATTTAATAAGGAATAAAATTTATTAAAACAATTTTGTCATTAAAATAAACCCACTTTTAAAAGATTTGAATTTAGTTCATACTAAAATACATGGCGTAGGGTATTCGTAAAATATTTGGTCAGGCATAGTTAGGTGATACATCTAAAAAAAAATACGACCTTTTCCATCATCCGCCATTTTGTATTTTTTCAATATTAAAATAAAACCCCAGAATAGAACCAAATTACACCTTAAAGTTAGGCCTAAACTATAATTTAGTTAAACCTTTTCACGGCAAAAAAACACTTTATCAAACCATATTTTGCCCAATTGCAAAATCCAAATTGACTCATCCGGATTCCAACTGAGGAAATTGAGCGTTGAAATCAGGTACGCTATCCCTCGGCTACAAGGCCGACTTAAGTTTGTATTTTAGAATATTTCACCAAACTTTTCAAAATTGGGCTCATTCAAAGTTGTTGAGGCTTCTCGTTGATACACAACACACCAAAACGACAACGTGGTTGGGAAATATTTTCAAAATAAACATTCGTGTTTCAACTTTCATCAAGTACTTTATTATAAAATCAATTTCAACAATGTAACATCAACACATTAAAAATATTTTATTGGATCGAAACAAACTACAGAACCCCCATCAGCGACACTGGTAACACTTATTTTGTTAAACTAACCTTAAGTTTACTCTATTACTCTATAATACTATCACAACGGGAGTGTAGGATAGTAGGTGTACAGATTAATCTCTATATATACCCTTCAATACTGCTATTGAACTCGTGTTGGTAACTAACTATAACAAGCAAGGCAGAAATCAATTCATGGCGGCCGTAGAGCGAGCTGACACTTTCCAATTAACATTTAAAACAGTCTTCGCATCACAAAAGACCTTCTTACATAATTTATGCAGCCTCATTCCCGGCAATTCTAAAGGCTTAACTCCCTGTTCCATTGACTATTCCTTTCAACGCTTCAACAGCAAATTAAAAATGTATAATCCTGACTCTTCGTGTTCGAATATTCATAATTTGCAACGGGATTTTAGGGTCTGAATAGGTAATAATCAATTGAGTAACAACACACAGGCTAACAGTTGAAACTAAAGGATTAGTATTGTCACTTCTGAAACTATTAAATGCAACTCCTAGATTTTTCATTTAATACCCTAACAGGTAATTCAAGGCTTCTTTATCGCTGAAAATATAAGTTTTTAGATTTTGATGCTGAAAGAATTGCGAAAACGGCAAGTCACAGATAAAAGACAATCTTCACTGATGTATAACTGGAATGGGAAAAGTATAAAGCGTCCTCCGTAAAGAACCCTTCTCTCTTCCTTATCTTCTGACTTGGCAACACTACGTTTCGTGTTTTTCGTTGATTAACATGCTCCGGCATTGATACCTCTTGTAACAGCATCGGTCAGCGCTGACTCAGTGTCGTATTAACTGGAATCATTTTGAACTCGACCACCGTCCTGATTTACAGTTTAAAAACTGCGAGATAAGTTTGAAAGTACAGAGTACCTTCTTGGAGCAAACAATGGAAGATCATTTGCTACCACACGGCTGATTACCGGAGCGTTTTACTAATGTCTCGAGCGTGTGGTTTCATCGGACTTGAATCATCTTCAGTCTCTTTTGCACCACTGAAGATGCTTTATTGCTTTAGACTGGCACCAGAGAGGATAAGGTGTTGCAAGTCGGAACCAAAGAAGGTTCTGCGCAGCCGCAGAAGACGAGGGGGGGAGAAATGTCAGAGAGGTGGCGTAGGAAGATTTGAGATGTACTGGTCACGCCAAACAAATAACAGAGAAAACAAAACCTGGTGAAGGTATTGTGAGCTGACTTAAGTTAACCACCCAACTACGTTTTCTATTTATCCACCATTATTTCAACTGTTAACCACTGTAGTTGGATTCTTTAGAAAATGTTCGGCAGCAATTTTTCATCCAAGCATTTTATTTTAATTCCGTTTCACAATAAACTGCACTTCGATAAAGGACGTACTATTACAGTTATAGTCTTTCCGCTCGGCCGTGATACCTGACTTCTCGGTACTCAACTCCCCCTCCACTAGGTGAGTCATTGTTTGCCACCGGCAGGCCCGGCGAGGGGGGGTTGAGTTCCGAGAAGTAAGGTATCATGGCCGAGCGGAAAGACTATATATTTAGTTTTAAACGTTCACATTTCAAAGTTACCTCTCCAATAGTATCCAAATTGGCGCTGACGATTAAAAATTACAAACCATTTCGCCTCTGGGCTCACAATAAATAGTTTTCCTTCTTGCATTATTATTACTTACTTTCCTAATTGAATATTAAAATAAAATTACATAAATTTGAATAAAGACTATATATTTACTACGGGATATTAATTCGTGACTCATTCTCAGTACCATTTACAGTTTTGGCACTAAATTAAGCACTATATTATGTCTGATTGAAGCTAAACTAACTTATGCTAATTAGTTTGATTATACTAAAATTATTAGAAAACTAGGAATATATTATAAAACGTTTAAACAAACAATTGTCAAATACAAGTAAAACTATAAAATAAGTATTAAAATCAAACTAGTAATTATTAATCATTGTAATTTGTCTTTGATTGCGTTTGAACTTGTTTTAACTGGTAATAGATCAACTAAGTAGTTTTACAGTATGACAATAAATGTTTTCAGAACGAATCATCGCAGTAGTTACATTATTATAATCATTCACAGAATGAAAGTGATGGAGCTGAAATTATATGTCATTTATCGGCAGACATGTTTGATTAAGGTAGAAGATATTCCTCATAAGAAATCATTAGTAATTAAGGTAATAAATACTATGTATATACATAAACTGTGTATTAGTTAACATAAAACCCATGGTCTACAAGTAGGAAACTAGATTAAGTATAATACATCTACCATTTTGTTATTATATTTATAGCTCTGATAACAAATCGTGGAATTGGGTAAATATTGTTGTATTGTCAAACCTCGAACATAGTACAGACCTGAGGAGGTCTACGGGATAAGATATGATTATGGGATATAAAGGCCATAATAGACTCTGTCCATTGCTAAAGGAAGGAACACTGTTCAACAGCCTGTGTGGAGCAGGAGACGTGCAAGTCTCCAGACACGAGTCCATCCGACAAGAGCCGAAGACGGTACTGTACTCTCGGCTATCATCAGTTGCCATTTTCCAGCCGGCAGAGAGCTCTGTGGTTGGGGTTTCTGCGGTGAAGTGTTTGGTGAAGTCATCTTTTTACCTGCGAAACAAACAAAATATCGATTATAGTTTACAGCTACGGAGATATAGACTGCAATAATTTGGCCTACAACTATGACAAATGTGCTTTTCGCTGTAATTTTTGTATGCGAATTTGATACACGTATTTATCACTGTAATTATTGTATGCGAATTTGATAAACTTATCTAGCGCTGTAATTGTTGTATGAGAATTCGATTAACTTATCTATCGCTGTAACTGTTGTATGAGAATTTGATAAACTTATCTATCGCTGCAATTTTATATGCGAAATTGATAAACGTATTTATCGCTGCAATTTTTGTATGTGAATTTTATTTACGTATTTATCACTGTAATTATTTCATGTGAATTTTATAAACGTATTTACCGCTGTAATTTGTGTATGTACATTTGACAAACTTATTTATGCTGTAATTTTTGTATGCGAATTTGGTAAACGTATTTATCGCTGTAAGTTTTGTATGTAATTTTTAAAAGACTTGTTTATCGCTGTAATTTTTGTTTGTAAATTTTATAAACGTATTTATCACTGTAATTATTTCATGTGAATAAACGTATTTACCGCTGTAATTTGTGTATGTACATTTGACAAACTTATTTATGCTGTAATGTTTGTATGCGAATTCGGTAAACGTATTTATCGCTGTAAGTTTAGTATGTAATTTTGAAAAGACTTATTTATCGCTGTAATCTTTGCTTCTAAATTTTATAAACGTATTTATCGCTGTAATTTTTGTCTGTACATTTGATAAACTTATCTATCGCTGTAATTTTATATGCAAATTTGATAAACTTATTTATCCCTGTAATTTTTGTATGTGAATTTGATAAACTTATCTATCGCTATAATTTTATATGCGAATTTGACAAACGTATTTATCGCTGCAATTTTTGTATGCAAATTTGGTAAAGGTAT
>JAGFPH010019860.1:697-14777 GCA_018207615.1 Philaenus spumarius
TCACAGAGAAAATAATAAAATAAGAAATGAATCAGCTGTTTCCTATAGTGACTAAAGGAACAGAGATTTGGTCTACATGAATAATGACGCAATACTAAATGATATTAATCATTTTAATTTTCATATAATTACATTTCTTAATGACGCAAAGTAATTACAGTAGAATCATTCTTTCTTTTATAAACAAATAATAAAACATAAAAGCAGACTGTAAAAGTAGGTAATGTAAAAGCAGACTTAAAAAACATATTAACCCTCAAAGTGGCAGACTGCAGTTTTGACTGCAGTCTCTCAGGGGCAACGCAACCCGCTCGAACAATTGCGAGAATTTGCACAATCGATCATTATATCCACTTAAAATGATTTAATCGTAATAAAACCGGTACCGTTGGAAAGGTAATGAATTAAACTATAATTTTTGTATTTACAACATTTTTGTAGAACACATATTTACATACGTAATCACTGTTTCAAAATTGTAGTACCTAAATCACCTATGATTCACGCGTCAATGAACGCCGTATACTGTCAAGACTTTGTCTCATTTTCAACGGTCTGTAATTCCTCACAGAAGTTATTTATGAAGAAGATCATTACAGCATTGAATTAAGCAGACGATTCTGTTTCAAACTGTGTCTTCAAATCACATGTTACTCTGAAAACAGCTGTTCTATAGGATATACGGTAAAAGCTTGTAATTGGTCATATATATTTGGCCAATACGCAAGCCTGTTTAGAATCGATTCTTACAGTCTTATTCGATATATACCTAAAATGTACAATATATGGTTATAAACAGAAATCTTCACAGTTTTTATCTATGTAAAATTCTATACATTTAGATGTCATAGGTTGGTATAACAAAGCTTTACAAATGAACACAATTCATCGAACGCCACCCGTCTAGTTGACTTCATTTGTTGACATTTGTTTTGTGTTATTTTATGGTTATTACAGTTTATAAAATAGTGTTATATTGTGTTTTAGTTATAAATAAATAAGTGTAGATTGTGTTTGAGTGAAATTAGGCTTATAACGGTGTTGTAATAAAACGGTAAGTTTATAAATAACATAGGCTATAGAAATAAGTTTTAGGTTAAAATGCCGATTTGAGGTTTTTGAATTTTCATTACAAAATGTAAAGTTATTTGCAACTGGGTAGAATGCTATTCGATTCTACATTTCATTCTCGAATTTTTGGTATAAAAAAAACATTGTTTGGTAAAAAATATCTTGGCATAGGCTAGTCACTTGAAATTAGTCAAGATTTGCAGGTTATGTAGTAAAAACGTTCAAAATGTTATTTTGAACTAAAATTTGTGAAATTGAAATATATTTTTACATATTTCTATTTAGAACTAAATTATAAAACTTTTGTGTATTTTGAAAAAAATTACAAAAATGTTTTACTATTTTTTATGTAGGCATAAAGTTCTTTTTTTTCCTTCCGTTTCTGAACATTTTTCGCTTTCTAAGCTAACAACTTTTACAATTTCAAAAGAAACTAATTTTTAGTGGCATATTTGAATTCTTTGAAGTTTCTTCTACAAAAAAGCTATTGAACACTTTTGGATTGGGGTTCATTTACTATTTTTGGCGAATTTTTAAAAATATGCTTGCAAAGCGCTATAAATGGGCTTTTCAATTTGAGCTTTAACCATGCCAGTTCTAGGGTTAATATATGATCGTGTGTAAAATGTGAGAATTATATAAAAACTTTATTTCAATGAGTAGTGCGTTATAAACGAACAATGTGAAGCGGTATTTAAGACTATAAACAGTTCGATAAATAAATAAATAAAAAAGAATATAACAACAGTACATAGCACAATTTAATATGAATCGAAAACTTGGTATGATAGTGTGTACAGTGATCATGGAAGCAATTGGAGAAGAGAGAGAGGATCAATCTGTGTATGTGAGGGAGCACAGATGTCAAAAGATACAGAACGTAATGAAACGTACTGGTTTTCACTGGGACGAATTAGAACGTATTACAAGCAGCGTCTTCTATAAAGATGGCGTAACGAACTGTACATGTAACTGGAGAGAGGTGGTGGAAAGTTCGTCGTAAAATGTTATATTTTCTTTAAAATCGTAACAAATGTTGCATTAAAATGGAGTAGAAGTGCTTGAAAGTTGGTGAGAACTTAGAAAGTAAAATCTGTTGTGTACTTTTCTTGGAAAGTGAAATTATAAAAAAGCCGCCATGTGACCGAACTAACGCGATGGAAGTGAGCTAGCTATATCAAATAGAATCAGTGCAAACCTAGGTACAATTATAAAAACAACTGGTATCGTGAGTAAAAATGGCCATTAATTTTAATTTTAGAAGTCTGCATTTTAGAGTTTTACAATTTTTTGAGAAATAACTTAGCTTCAATTTTCTTAGCTATTGCGTCATACTATAGGTGGACTAGGGCCTAATTGTAACTTGTACATATTTATATATAAATGATTTGTTGTTTGTTTTTTGTAGTCTTGATGTATTTCATTGTAAATCAGCATTCTTTAATTATGTCAGAGTAAACGAATAGTTGTTGCCACAATGCCTTGAATTTCTTTCTATAGCCACGAATATCCATTTAGCCACTACTTTAATTAGCCAGGTTCCCACCCCTAAGAAGATAGAATTAATTAACAAGTATTTTTCAGTGATTAGTAAGTATAAGTAAACATATGCAAACAGAGCATAAGTGAGGTTATATATGGATTATCGCAAATTATCATGATTATTATTTTTTTTATTATTAAGATTATGGGAGTCAAGTGAAGGTGATTTTTAAGGTGAATTCAAGTAAGGTGCATTTAGGTAAGGTGAATCATAGTAAGGTGAGTTGAAGTAAGGTGAAATATTTGATATTGTTCTACGTTGAAGTTGGAAGAAAGATGTTATGGAGAGTTAAGGTGGGAGATGATTTATTATTGAAGTGAGGCAATAGGCCTAGGAGGTGCATAAGCAATTTTAAGTAGTAGATGAGCGACGATTTTTGTTTTTAAGGTAAATAGGTAAAGGAGGTGTTGAAGAGATATTAATGGTTATTAGATAATCCACATATAGCATTTTTATTTTGATTTAAAACATTTTTTTTTATTTTTGAACTTTTTACCGAATCCCATTTTTTTTTTAACACAGTATAACTTAATTTATTTTTTATTTTTGTAACCATAAGTTACATAGACTTAAAAAAACATCTACATCTAACAAATACTGTACGATAAACAATTTCTACAACAAACAAATCAGACACAGACATTCTTAAATTCGATGAAAATGTTTACAAAATCAACCAATATTTCATAACGTTACAATCCTTCAAATATAGACTACCTATATTAAAAAAAAAAAACACTATTTATTTCTAGATAAACAAAGTTTCTTTGATACTTTAATAACCTATACAGATAAAAACAACAAACACAACAGATACATATCTAATATGATTGATAATAACAACTCACACAAAAATTACTCTACAAGCCATATAATAATTACAATAGTTTAAATTTAATGGTTAATTAACAAAACAAACAACATAATATATGTTATCGGCCAGCAATACCACCATTTAATTCAACCAGAAATATTACTACTGTGCATATAAATGAAGAATTAAATGGTATATATATCAAAACATAAAACACAATTATTCATCCTGAATACATAAGATTTACTAAACTTTTCACAAACACAAAAATACTTATTCTATTTTTACACAATTGTAGGTTATGTTCACACATTTACAGAAATCATTCTAATAACAACATCACATTCATAACAAACATCCAATACAACACAATCAAGGAAAAATATTATAATATTGACTGTGAAGACAAAGAACGTTGTACTAAGCAGTATAATTGTGTTCATTGTCAAAATTGAAACTGTCTTATAAACAATATAAAACAACATTAAATTCCATTACACCCCTAACACCATACACAGGCACAGTGGTGCACTCAAGTGCTTTTATAAAACACCCCCTGAAGCCAATTTTTTAAAGTTGTAAATAAAATAGAATGTCACTAATTCGAAAACCGTTAAAACCATTTCAAAAAGTCAAACTAATTTGAAAAACTTCAACTAATTCGTTTGATTATAACTTTAAATATTCCCAATATCAAATTCAACTAGTACAACTGAACCTCGCTTGTTTCGCTAGCGTCGGGCGTCTTCTATCTAATGTGTTTAGTCTAACGTCAAACGTCCAGCAAATTTCACAGCTGACAAGGTCTTTTCATTACATAGCAAGTACTTAGTAAAATTGCTTTGCAAACACCAAATAGTTTGTTTTATGTGTCAGTGTATGTTTGTTATTTATTTCATCATTGTGAAATGTGTATTATTGTGATTGTGAGTTGTGACACATGACTACAAGAGTATGAGCAATGCAATAACTGCAATAACAAACTATTTTTGTTACACTCCGAAATGGGCTAGGCCTACCACCACCAAGGATGAGTTCATCAGTCTCAACGAGGGGGAGTTAGGTTCTCCGACTAGGGGACAATTCATGGCAATATTGAACCGAATTCGGACATTTTACTATCATGCCTGTCAAATATTCTGTTCCTCAAGATATTTATAAGTACGGTACAAACAATCAAATTTTATAGGCCTACTTAGTTATAAAGAGAAGATTGATGATTTAACCAATAATATTTAGAAACCTGAAAAGAATTATGCGTTCCCTACTAAGAATAGTGATAATCAAAACAGGAAATTTAGTTTTTCTTGGCTGGATAAATTTAACTGGCTAGCCTATTCTCCAGAAGAAGATAGTGCCTACTGTAGGTTATGTCTAGTATTCTCACCCAATGAAGTAGGAAATGAAAAAGCCCATCAAAAGACAGGTCAAGTAATAAAGGTCGGTTTCTCCTCTTGGCATAAAGCGTTGAAAAGGTTTGAGAAGCATCAAAAGTCTGAATACCATTTAAACTGTGTTCTTAAAGCGTCAGATTTTATAAAAATCAAAGAAAATGTATAAGAATCTATAGATAGGGCCATCGATAGCTCCCGAAAAAAGTAAGCAAAAGAAGTTACCTAGTTCATAATTATTTACTTGAGGATGCTCCTGACAGAAGAGTGGAGTTTTGTTCTCGTATCATTGAATATCATGAGTTAGATCCTGATTGGCACGTTTGAATTAATTTCTCCGCAATGGTGTAGTGAATAGCCATCATTGTAATTATTACAACACCAACAATCCCCGTGAATTCATGAAGAGACTCTATTAAAATCAAAAGGCATTACTGTTTGGGCGGCTATGAGTGTAAACGGGGTGTTATCTTACGACATTTTGGACAGTTCAATGTCTGGAATTAGGTATGCACAAGTCTTAAATCAACATGTTTTGCCTCATTTTATGGTTCCAGAAATGAACCAAGGAATATTCCAACAAGATGGTACTTCATCTCCTTTCGCAAATCTTGTCAAGGACTTACTAAATAGCAACCTTAATGGGCGTTGGATTGGTCGTGGAAGAAATTTTTTGGATTGGCCATCCCGAACCCCAGATTTAACTGTGTGTGACTTCTTTTTATGGGGTTACCTTTAGGAAAATGTTTATTCCCACAGCTTCAACAATGATGAGGATTTAAAACACGCAATTGAAGAGGAACTTCTACGGATTCTGCATGATTTATTTTTAAAAGTGTGAGAATCATTTCTTGAGCGCTGTTATCAGTATGTCATTTTAGACTTGGGTTTTAAGTTTTCCATTATTTTATATCCTAGTTTTTTAATCAGAATGCCTTAGATCATTAGAATGTGACAATACAAATATTTTACAAAATCTACAGTAATTTAATAATTTAATTTTTGTTACAAAATCAGTAAGGTATAATTTAAATATTTAAAGAGGGCTTAAATATTTACAGAGAGAAAAATTAATAAATATATCACTATTCCACGATGTTTTTTCTGCAAGTGTTTGTACTGCTAAAATTTTCTCAGAACATTTTAAAAGCCTCTAATTGTGAGGTGTGTAAAGCTTCAAAAAGATCGATGCATTGATGGGCAAGCTATACAAAATCAAAGTTTAAACCTCTTTGTGGGACACAACATAAATAAAACAACAGAAAAAAAAACACCCCATTAACTTTACCTCACGGGTGCGGGTGGTGTGGAAACTAGTACAATGAAAAATAATAATAATTATTACTATTATTATTGCAAAACAAATAATAGCAACAATAGTTCAATAATATAATAAATAGGTACTGGTAATTCATGAATTTGGCCACCATTTTCCAAGATGGTGGCGTAAGCTCAAAGTGGTGGGGGTCGCAAACTTAGTATGTTTTTTAGGATGTCAAAATGTACTATATTAACAAGTTTCATCTCTCCCGCATTTTTTTGCAGGTAAAAGTACCTGTTGTCTAGGTTAGTTATGTAATAACATTAAAAAAAAAGTAACTGTACTGTAGCAATATCTCCTAAGTATACTTTTTTTCAGTAGGAATACATCCTTACTGACATATTAGAATTATTGTGTTATACCAGTGAATGTAATTTGACACTATGCAACATACCCCCCCCCCTTAATAACATATATAAAATTTACCTACCTACATCTTTTACTACAATTTAAAAAAAAAACAGTTTTTCCTCTCTACTGAAAAATTTTAGTTTTGCAGATAGGAGATATTAAAAGTTCACTGGCGATATCTCAATTGTTCAAAAGGTGTTTTGTCCGTAACGTTTTTTCATAAAGTGTTTTGTCCAATATTTACAGTTAATTTAAAACAAAACCACTAACAAATTAGGACTTTTATTGTTTAAATACATAAAAACGTCGTTTAAGCTACTTAAATATATACCGTATAAAACTCTTCAGTGACATTTATGTTTATTTAGGCCTACGTAACCGTTTTTTGCTATTTCCCAAAATTTTGAGGAGTGTGACAAAACACATTTTAAAGATTTGCTTCTCATATGTAACTATCGTTTTAAAATTTTAGTTTTCTGAACCGAGCTAATACCGAGCGAAAAAACACAAAGAAATGACACAAACTTGTCACTATTCTAAGGCTCAAAATCGTTCGACAGAATTGTTTTGAAAAGATTATAAGGACACCTTTGGATTCGTCAAGAATTGAATTTTCTAACACTGCCTTCTAATCATTTGTCACGCTTATAGTTTCTTGGAATGATATGAAGTTGTCTGTAAACCTTTACAATTGAACAGTTTTCAACCAATGAGAAAGCCCATTTTACAAACGATAGGTATATCCGTTAAAAATCGATGTAATTGTTTAATGATTATTTAAATCAATTTGAAGAAGAAAGTCTATATTTTCGTTTGGTATAAAGTTAAACCTCATTTAGTGTTCGGATTCTATTCGGGTATTTCCGATAAATACTAACATTTTTCTTTAAAGCAATAGGAGCGTTATCCTTTAATTTTTCCCATTGTCCACAGCGTATGGAACTGTATACGATACGTTTGTGAAAGTGTTGTTTATTTAGTTGACCTAATTTAGAGAAACAAAGTGAAATAAGTTTATAAAATAAGAATTTTCAAGTTTACAATTCAATTCTCTATAATTTTTACTTTCTCACTATTCTTTTGTATAGAGAAAGTATAGTGATGGCAAAAAAAAAATGATGTTGAGAGTTTTGTGGAAATATCCACTTTGGGACACCCTGAATCCAAAAAGGTGGTTTTTACAAAATGTCTGTCTGTATGTATACAAAGCTAGAGAGAAAACTATTCTATCGATTTGGAACAAATTAAATTTGCACCAATTATGACAATTAAGCCTGTATAGATGCACGAAAAAAAGGTTATGAAAATTTTTGAAAAACAGCCCCCTTTTTGGACAAAACACCCCCAAAAAATCAATTATTTTTTTATAAAGAAACGCCTTTGGCGATTTTGATAAAATTTGGCTTATTTGTAGCCCTTAATGTACCCTTCCATATGAATAGCCCCATCTTTCAAAAAAAATTTCGTTTAGCTAATAATAATAATAATAATATAAGATTTTTGGTGGTTTTTTGGCCAAAAAAGGTTTGTTTTTTAAAATTTGTCAAAACCTTTTTTCGTGCATCTGTACAGGCCTAATTGACGTGTTTGGTGCAAATTTGTTCGAAATTGATTGAATAGTTTCCTCTTTAGCTAATAATAATAATATTTATCACTTACTCTCCTACTTTAATGTACTACCCCTCTCCTACTGTAATACAATTTTATGAAGTTACAGTTGGGGTTACACACGGGGGTTGGCGTGCGAAGCACGCAATCCATTGTGTATTGAAAATACTCCCAATATGGGGGTTGGCGTCAAAGCACGCAATGTATTGTGTATTGAAAATACTCCCAATATGGGGGTTGGCGTGCAATGCACTGTGCGTCAGCCGCTTCTCATAGTGTCCAGTGTCAAGCTCACATGTGCGTCCTTAGCAGTGAACGTGTTAATAATTTAAATATGGTTGTGAGAAAGTATGTGCCAGTTTCTGGTACAGTTTATTTATAAAAACTGGTGTTTTCAGAATTTTTCTTTGAAATTCATGTATATTTTTATACACTTCTATGTAGTGCTAAATTACAAAACTTTTGTATATTTTGAATAATATATGTTAACTACTTTTTATGTAGGTTCAATTAATTGTGGATTATCTTTCACAATTACTAGAAATGTTTTACTTCTTGAGCTAACCTAAAAATTTTACATTAATCGATTTTTTAGTTGCATATATGAATTCTTTGGTCCTTTTTCTATACAAAAGCTATGGTACACTTTTGATTTGAAATACAATTACTATATTTGGCGACTTACTGAAAAAATGCTTGCAAAACGCAAAAAATACGGGCGAAGTAACTAGGCCAGTTTTAGTGTAGAAAGTAAAAAAAAAGGCAAACCAAGATTGTTGAATGAAGTAAAATGCTGATTTGGAAAATACCACCAGGTGGGTAGCTGACATCTGTCTACTAGCACACTCACCCACACCAAGTGCAAGTGAGTGTGAGTAGGAACAATGCATCTACAGTGTTTTTGTGTTTCGAGTGCTACTTGCTAGTTTGTTGTGACGTGTGATCTCAGGCTCAAAGTTGTGCCAGTGGAGAGTGGAGTTTTGTGATTTTATGAGACTAACTGATGCCATTACAAAACACACAAGTTTGTGTACAAGTAAATATATATCAGTACCAATTTTTATGATTTATTTGCTTCAAAATATGATTTTACCAACAAGAAAAAACCCGGACTTCCTCTCGTTATCCTGGTGGTACTCCATATCCCTTCCCCCTCCCGAAACCGCCACCCCCCGTCCAGACTATCTGGATCCGCCCTTGACCCGTGTGAGGACTGCCTAACAATTCGTACATTCTAAAAGCTTTGATTATGAACCTTCTAGATAGGCCACCATTATTTTGTGAGAGCTGTTGAAGCCCAAGTTTAAGTAGTGTCAATTGTTTACGACAAGATGCGCTGTTCTTGAAACTTGAATACATTCCGTGCTGAGCGCGGTCAAAGCCGCAAAAAAT
The DNA here is from genome assembly GCA_018207615.1 of Philaenus spumarius. NCBI lineage: Eukaryota > Metazoa > Arthropoda > Insecta > Hemiptera > Aphrophoridae > Philaenus > Philaenus spumarius. The sequence continues at coordinate 10,189 of JAGFPH010019860.1, forward strand.
GTCCATCACCATGATTGAGCGCGGCTTTATCCGCACATGCACTATTTACTTTACATTTGAAAAGGGGGATTTAATCATTGCCTATGGCCATATTTTATTTTGTACCTCAGTAGTTAGTAGAGTACAAAATTCTCCTTCTACGAGTACTGTTAGCGTAGCCTAGGAGAATATCGACTACAAAGAAAGTTATAGGCGTTAAAAAACTGCCGTTTTTGACCATTCAGCCAATATTTTTACAATTTAAGGTAAGTTATTCATTTAAATAAATTATTTTGATCACTTCTATTCATTTCATAAGATATTTCACCATATTAGTGAAAAAAAAAAAAACCGAAATTACGTCTTAACAGTTACTATTCATTTTTCACTTTATCCTCTTTTTCGCTTTATTAACACGCTTTTATTAGCTTCACTTGTATGTTTGTATGTTTGTTTGTAAGTAACTCTCCTTTGGACTAAAAGCCAGTGGCTTATTACTGTTAGTATATCTCTCTTACGCAAGTTCGTTCGTTGGCCGAGCGGTCTAAGGCGCGGGTCGTCGCTGACGTCAATCCCCAGACTCACCGATCGTGGGTTCTAATCCCGTCCACGGACAAATTTTTTTTTTCAATAATTAATCGAACTAAAAATTAAAAAATATAGTTTAAAAAAACGAAAAAACACGCTTTTATAATACATCGAACTAAAAAGTGAAAAATAAATATAGTTTAAAAAAACTAAAAAACACGCTTTTAGAGCATATAAAACTAAAAAGTTAAAAATAATTTTTCAAATAAGCTTCAAACAATAATAAACGATAAATACTAGCATTATTGTAAAAAAAGCGTGGGGCGCTTTGTCCATATTTCTCCTACATCGAGCGCCCAACGCTTTTTTTACAATAATGCTAGTATTTATCGTTTATTATTGTTTGAAGCTTATTTGAAAAATTATTTTTAACTTTTTAGTTTGATATGCTCTAAAAGCGTGTTTTTTAGTTTTTTTAAACTATATTTATCCTCATTTGATCTTTTTCTCTTGGTTTATGAATGACTTGTATTTTTATATAAATCTAAATTAATATATTATATACATTTTTGAAATATTTTTATAATGGTTCGTAGTGGAGGAGGAAAGGGAGAAATAAAAAAATAAAAAACTTATGTCTTTTCAGTTAATTTTTTACTTTGTCTTCATTTTTTGCTTTATCCTCATTTTCTCTTTTCTCTTGGTTTATGAATGATTAGTATTTTTATATAAATCTAAATTATTAATATATTATGTACAGTACATTTTATAATAAAATTCCAATAAAAACTTATTTAGAAAAAGATAAATTTATTATAATATTATGATAAACAAACAAAATTTAATTTTGTCATTGCTATTTTGATAATTTACGAATTATGTTATTGTATAAAACACATTCAGGTCTCCCGTTTTAACTCGACCGTTCGGCATTTTGTCTGTGTGTCTGTCTCACGATTACGGCCAAACGCCTTGACCGATTTTTATGATTTTTGTTCCTTATTCCTAGACCGAGCCATGTATATATACGGTTTTTTTCCATTTTTAACCCCTTAAATAAAATAAAAATGGCGGCCGGACCGTTTCTCTCAGTGTAAGCTCTTTTCCAAAGCCAGTTTGTGGCTTAACCGTAAGTCGAATTTAAAAACTAATAAGATTTTGCTAGAAGCAAATTAAATTTTAAACAAGATTGTATTCTTGATTTTTTTCCGTATCTGTAACGGTAAGCTCACAAAATGGCCGTAAACTTCGAATTTGTTAAAATTTCGTCCAAGTTTTTTTTGTATTTCAACCATGTTTTTATACGTTTTTTCTAAACCAATTCAAAAATGTTCCATAGATTTTTTGTAGATAAAGGTTTAAAGAATTCATATATGCCAGTAAAAAAAATTATTGAAGTAAAATTAAGAAAGTTATTAGCTCAAGAAACAATCACGTTCAGTAACGAAAGGAAAATGTTAACTTTAGGCCTACATAAAAAGTAGTACAAATTAATTATTGTAATTTTTTTCATAAATGTAAAAAAGTTTCGTAATTTAGTTCTAAATATAATTGTATAAAAATATTTATCAATTTTATTTTTAGGACAACGTGGGAAGTGTTGGTACATGGGTTGAGATCACTATCACGTTTTAACATTGTTTGTTTTCATTATTTCTAATATTGGAATATGATTTGGAAGTTATGGAACTGTAAATACATTGTTAAGTTTTAGTTATTTAAGTATGTAAATATTTAATTCTATGTTGTCCAACTATAACGCGATATTTTTAGCTATCTTACGCATTATTAACCTAAATAAAACACAATGCCTCTAAAAGAAAATCTTTAGCGGTTAAAGCTCACGAAAAGAAATAAAAACGAGAACTAAAAATCCCGGAATCGAGGGAATTGTAAATAATGTTTCACTGGCTAAACCTTGTGCTTACTTCCTTACTGGCACACTATTTTTAACCTAAGCTCAAAACCACATCAATTTGTTATTTCAACGAGCGAGGTCTACTGTTCACAGAACTACTAGTACTAGCGCTAGTTTTCAAAAATAAACAAAAAATCATTTACTAATATAATTAAATTTCATTGTTGAAATTTTTTATTAAATAAAGGTGTTTTACGTAAAAATATTATTATTTTTATTATTCAGAAAAGGTTTTATAACTAATTTAAAGTGATTCACAAAAAATGGGCATGAAATGAATACATTTTATTATGCGGTTATACCCGCGCTCAGTCATAGTCGAACGCGTCAAGACCTATGACTGACGCGGTTAAAGCCGCAAGCTCGATCTAAGGCCCGGTACACACTTGCTGCAAATGGACGCTGGACGCTGCGTCCCTTTTAATCGGATAGGAAGAAGTACATAGGAACTAATGGTGCGTTACACACGGGACGCCGATACCTATCTAAAACTAGCGTCCATTCCGATAGCCATCGAGATGGACGCAGGTTTCTGTGGGACGCGCGTCACTTTTCCCTACCCCCGATACCTAGCAGTACCCAACTTGCTATCGAGCAGTACACACTTGCAGCCGCGTCCTATCTGCGTCCATACTATGTCTGACGAAAATATCGACATAGAACTTTTTATTGATCAGGTAAAGATTCATCCAGTTATTTGGGATGTTAGTAGTAAAGAGTATTTATAGGGATAGATTGAAAAAACAGTCGGCGTGGGAGAGCATTGGCGAAACCTTTTGAAGTGATAACTTCTATTGGCCCGTTGGGCACTTTCGACTTGGCTATGTTTTCGAAATCTCGCGTCACGCCAGATTTCTCGCGAGATCTTGCATCACGCCAGATTTCCCGCGAGATCTCGCGTCACGCCAGATTTCTCGCGAGATCTTGCATCACGCCAGATTTCCCGCGAGATCTCGCATCACGCCAGATTTCTCGCGAGATCTCGCGTCACGCTTTTGTTTAGACACAAGTCAGATCGTGGAGAGGGAATATTATTAATACATTATTTACATTTATTAGCATAGCAATCAAATTAACACATAAGAATTAGTTAATATAATATAACAGCTGATTTCGCCCATCATCTGTAATTCTTAAACAAAACCCAGCGTAGATTATATTTTGGGGTTATGTTTACAACTTCAACCATTAAAATTTCTTGTGATGTTAATTTTCTTATATATTAGTTATACAACTAATGTAGGCTTCTATAACTATAAGTTATATGGGCTTCTACACGTTATAAGATTTGCTTTGGGGTTATAAACTGTATATAAAACTAACCTTTGATCATCAATATATTCGTTTATACAAATTTAAAGAAGGATACCTACTGTTTAACTTCGCAAACATTCGTACATCTTTGTATAACATATTTGATTATTAATTTCTTTACTGTAATATTAACAACTTCTAAATCATTTGATCTATCAATATGAAATAAAAGGTAACTAAAAGATAATATTTTTACCTTTCTAAATATATAATAACGGATATAAATAAACAATTTGAACAAATAGGCCTACAGTTTTATAATCCTTATAATTGTACACATTTACCGAGTTAAAAATCCCCGTAGTCATAGAAGTTATCACTTCCAACGTGTGGTCTTAAGCACACCCAGTTAATTTTTTTTTTGGATAACTTTCGAGGAAAAAGTGATCAAGAAAAAAATGCAATTAGTAAGTACAGTATTTTACAACATTTATTATAATAACAATTACATTGAAAAACAAAACGTTTAGGTTTTTTACTTTTTAATTGAATGCTTATAATAGATTTAAATATTGAATTACAATTATTAAAAATGAGTTTCTGTCTTACTTCGTCTTGTCTTTAAATAAAATATAATGACGTTTTTTCTCAGCAACCGATTATCATGGCTCTATCTCTCAAGAAGCGAAAAGAAATAAACAACTATTTAATATAAATTATTGAATTATTGTATAATGTAAATCTATTAATTTTATTTATATAAAATTGTCTTGCCAAGGCACTCGACCAGCTTCACTCTCAAAGTAATTTGCATATTCATTTCCAATAGCAACAACCATCTCGGTTGGTGGCAAATGAAAGAGTTTAACGTCGAAACACTGATTCGTTTAAATAAAACTACGATATCACT
>JAGFPH010019861.1:847-14776 GCA_018207615.1 Philaenus spumarius
GGGGCCAGGTGGGGGCGGGGGTGTCACGTGACCTGTGACGTCACTTCCGGCGCCCAAGTGCCCCCGTCTCTACTGATGTGTGTATGTTGCCGTTAATGCAGGTAAAATAAATTAAACATAATTTTAGGTTAGGCCTAGATTGATGGACCAACACATATTTCTTGAATGTATTTTCATTCATTACCATAGCAACAAATTGAATGAAATACGGTAATTTGACTTAACATTCAACTATTTTATAATACACAAAATTAATACTACATCATTTTTAAGAAACGAGATTCCTTTGGGTGCAGTAATAGAAATATTCCATAATTGGAAACTTTAGGTCAGTACATACCGCTTTAATTCCACAACCAACCCAGCAGCCCCATGGGTATGGTAGCCCTCCACCCTCCATGCCCCATCCACGAAGAAAGTTTCGGTTTTGAACTGCAGGGGGTGTGCTAGAAGATATGGACGTTGAAAGATCGCAATGTTCACCTTTTGGCAAGTCGGTAAAGCAGCTGAGAATGTTTTAGATCCTGCGTGTTCTAGAATATCCCAGTTTGTTCCAAAAATGTTCTAGAATGTTGTAGAATCTTCCAGAAGTTTCAAAAATCTATTAGAATGTTCCAGACGGTTCTGGACCCATAGGTGGGACTTCCTGTCAAGGCACGTTCTAGATTGATCTGAAACTGGCTATGAAGCTAGAGACCTACAACTTGGCACATATTACTTTTAAGTTATATAGCCTATAGGAGAGAACAAATTATAGTTTCGAAAGTTTGAATTTGCGGTGTAAAATATTGTTCGCATATAATATTTTTGGTAAAATGCACTCATAGTGATGAAACGAACCTCAAACGAAGTGGCAGAAATCGTAGTTCATATTACGTGCAAGCGATTGTGCGGGTACCCGTTCTTGTAAACTATCTTCTACAATATTTAAATAATTCGACCACGCAGCTGAACCGCTGACGTGAGTTGAGCAAATTTCCAAAATTAAGTTTATAGGTCTATGTTTTAGGGTTTCAACCAAAAATTTGGGAAATAATAATATAATATATAATCTTTATTTATTGAGGTGAAGTTAGGACCATTGGGTCCTCTCTTCCACTTAACCTCCACTTAAATATGTCTATTCTCGACGGTGCTGAATAACTGCAAAATAGTTCGCACGCCATTCCGCATATTGGGAATTTTATACTGTAACTAGTGGACCCGGCAATGCTTCGCTATTGCTTAATTTGAAACTTTGAAAGCCTGTAATTCGTATCCCGTGTAATTCAACATCCTGTAATTCGTATCCCGTGTAATTCAACATAGGCCTAATGATTGTTACACATAATTAATAAAACAACTGATTTAAATCAAAAGTTTAATACAATTTTAGGTTAGGCCTTTAAAACCTATGAAATATAATAATTAAAACATCTAATATTACAATTTAACATTATATTATTGTTACACATTATAAATAAAACAGCTTATTTGGACCAAAGGTTTAACACAATTTTAGGTTAGGCCTATTATTATAAAATCAACACACTTTTTTTGAAAGAGTTTGGAATAATCACCATAGTAACCAGAATAACACATTAATAAATACGAATCAGCTGTTTCATCTGTTATATGGCTGCTTATGGGAGGGATGAATTTTTGCATTTTCTACCCTTTAAATTCAAAATTTTGCAAAATCCTTTCTTAGTACGCCTCTACATTATTGGACGGATGTACCTTCCAAATTTCAAGTCTCTAGCTTTAATATAATCGGCTCTGCGTTGATCATCAGTCAGGACATTGCATTTTATATAAGAGATAGAGCCCGGAATTGTATTTTTGTTAGCTTTAAATTGGAAAATAAAAATCCTTCTGAAATTCCGTTTAAGCTAAACGCGTGAAATTTGTAAATTATTACTTTCTATATTGTAGTTAAGGCCAAACACACTAATGGCAAAAGTGGAAAGCAATCAGAAAAATTCGTTACTAAATGTGTATCATATCGGTTGCTCAACGAAAAGGTTAAAACAAAAACACAATGTACCATAAAATGTTGCACCGCCACTATTAAAATGACTTTTTACACAGAAACAAAACTAAAAACAACAAAATACAAAGCAGAGAAGGTTTTAGTTTATTTGTAGTTTGTAGCAAATAAACCGTAATCGTTCGTGCTAGGTAAAAATGTGTCCCTTCATATTAAATGTTTGAGATGGTTTCACAAATACCCGGCTCCGGCTTCCAACTTTCTTTTCTCTACCCCAAGTATTAACTACCTGGCCAACGGATTAAGTGCTTAGAGTCTGAACTTTGCAGTTTACATAACTAACTTTACATACAGTAGTTTCTACTTTTATAGCGCACAGCGTGTAAACTAACTCCACCGAGTACCTACAGATTGTTTTAAATTCTTTCATTAAATTTAAAACAAAATTTTTAATGCAACTGAAAACCTGGTTATTTTCTCTAGATGATGTGGTATATGGTACCAGAATGTTGCAGACGATAAGTTATATAATTAATCAATATCTACTTATATAAAGCTAGACGGTAACACTGATTCACTGACATTAATTATTAGGCACTTCACGTAATCGGAACCCCGTCAACCTTATACTTGAATTAAAGCTCTCGACGAGAAAACTTTTGGAAAATTGCCGGAATTTAATATTTTTAAATTTTGGAAGCACCTTTTGGGCGGGAACGATTTTTTCGATTTTTTGAATTTCTATATTTTCCCACTTTGAGCGCATTTAGCAAGAAAGCGGTAAGAGGTAGCAAAAAATGTTAAATACAAGAGTTGTAGAAAATTTAACCGTCAGATTCAAGATACAATCATCCATTTAGCCACTATTCATCCGAAAAGGGAGGCTCCGCCCAACGTCCTTAAAGCTAGACGATTTCATTGATTCACTGACATTAATTATTAGGCACTTCCCGTAATCGGAACCCCATCAACTTTATACTTGAACTAAAGCTCTTGACGAGCAACTTTTGGGAAAATTGCCAGTATTTAACAATTTTTAATTTTGGAAGCACCTTTTGGGGCGGGAACGATTTTTTTGATTTTTTGAATTTCTTCATTTTCCTACTTTGAGCGCATTTAGCAAGAAAACGGTAAGAGATAGAAAAAATGTTAAATACAAAAGTTGTAGAAAATTTAATTTCAAACGAACGATTTTCCATAAAATTTAAGATCCAATTATCCGTTCAGCCGTTATTCACCCGAGAAGGAGCTCCGGCACACAATCCTTCAAATTTCCCATGTTAATCTTATGGAGATAATGTTTAATGAGTTTGAGTCAGCTGCCAAATAAAAAACAGCTGATTTATGCTCGGTCACCTATGTACAAACGAGCCAAAGATTAACGAGATTCTTTAGCGAATTTTCCAACTGAGAGCGAAGCGAAGCAGCCATCTGAGGCCGAAGGCCGAGGCGGGGTTGGGACGCGAAGCGTCCAGGGGCAGAGCCCCTAGTTATCAATATACCGAATGGCGATGAACAAGTGTTATAATCTGTTAGCATATGCTTCGCTGTGATTGGCCGCGGGGGCTGACAAGCGAAGCGAGCAGGGAATACATTTTATCTGCTCGCTCAATTGTTTATAAGGGCTAAATAGGCTATAATTGAATTAACTAGACATGCTTTTATCACCACAAACGTATTTAGTTATTTACATAAATTAAAGGACGAATGTGGCAGATTTAAGGGCCACATTCAGGGGGGGGAGACTGAGAAGTTCGTGGAATTTTAATTTTTCACATAAATCCTTATAAGCAACATACATATTTGAGGCCTCCTAAAATGTTTTTATTTTCAATTAATAAACAACAATATGCAACATTCATCAAAAATGAATCGGCAACGGGGGTTTCGGAAATAAAAACAACCAATACCTCGGCTATAATAATTAGTTAAATATACAGGGTGAAACAATGTTAGTGTTAAACTTTTTATATGAATAAAGTAGACACTAAATGTAGTAAAATTGTTTATTTAAAAATTTCCTATTCGAAAAATTATGGACAACAGAGGTATTGTTTCATATTTTTTCGAAATGTTTTACTTTTATCAAAAAAAAACCCTAATTTTGTCGGCATATAAGAACTCGCATTTGTATTGTAATTACATATTCGGATTCCCCGTAAAATTTTCAATAAAAATAATTACATTATTAATAGTTTTGAATTAATTATTTGTTTGAAATGACAGTTGAAAGTTAAAAAAAGTTATTTTTATGAAATAATTCATTTTTAAACACTCTAACTGTATCGATTTTATTTGAGAACATGGCAAATATTGTTAAAAACTTTGCCATTTAAGTAGCTTTGAAAAATTTTGCTACGCTTTGGGGTTTGGTTATAATTTAATTGAAATAAGTTTGTCCCATCAAAGGGAGAACCAAATAATTCGACCACGCTGCTGAACCGCTGATGTGAGTTGAGAAAATTTCCAAAATTAAGTTTACAGGCCTATGTTTTAGGGTTTCAACCAACAATTTGGGAAATAGGTCTATTCACGACGGTGCTGAATAGGTGCAAAATGGTTCGCACGCCATTCAGCATATTGGGAGTATTATCAATATACAATGCATTGCGTGCTTCGCACTCCAACCCCCGTATTGGAAGTATCTTCAATACACAATGCATTTCGTGCTTCGCACGCCAACCCCGTGTAAAATCCACCACATGGCTTTGAACCGGATACTTCTATGGTATTTTACGTTTTGATCAATTTTGGGGGAACCAAGAGAGCTATAAGGTCGCGGAAATAAACAAAATGTGCAGAATAACATTCTATATTTGTAGAAAAACCCCAAAACAAATTCATTCTCGTAGGAAAAGCTGACAAAATAGTTACTTCCTGTCAAAAAAAACGTACTTTCGATTGTTGGATTTTTTTGCCTAACGAACTCGTCCGAGTGACGTATGTAGACAACGAAGATGTGTACCAAATTTGAACCAAATCGGACTTAAAATGCAGCCGCTTGAGTGCGAACATATATATATATATATATGTACATATATATATATGATTTTTAATGACACCCCAAAACGTGTTCTGCGAACCATGATCGGAGCTCATTTGCTACTCCCGACCTTGTGTCTTACCATAAAGGGCACTGCAATAGTTCATTTTACCTATGGAAATTCGCTAAAAAGATGCCGAACACTTCGTGAGTCTAAAACGATCTAGCGGGCTGTTTCCACGCTTCTCTACGGGTCTAAAAGGAACTAGTGCACTGCTTATACGCAATTTTACTAGATAGTCTACAGTAATGTATAAGCCTCAAAAATTATTATTCTTCGTAAACTTATTAGATATTAAAGTCAAGATATGCAGTCAACGGTAAAATGAATTAACGGCTAAATGAAATTATTAAAATAACCGATAGCGCCATAGAATCGGTTGTCGACATCAGGATCTTTAAAGACTTTGCCATCCATACGAGGAAACGAGACGTATAACAAGACTTAGGACTCAACTGGACCTACAGAACTTCCTTAAAGGAATCTAGACGTGCCTGGACTAGGACAACATCTTACGCCTACAACAGTACAGTACGATTTTTTTAACCGTGTCCAATTTTTTAAATATGAAATAGGTTTTGTAATTGATTTTCTTTTACATCATACGAATCGTATAGTTCTTATCTGCGTATCCGCGAAAGTTTCATAATTTTACATCGCTGCTAAGTGTATTAAATGACAGTGTTATTGAAGCTCGGTTTTCGCTGTTTCACGCCGCTCGGCTCATTTTTCGTGGAGAAAACTTGAGTAGACGGAACGATTTCTAACATTATTATTCTTGTTAGTACAATCTTGGCCGAGGGCACGGTTAAAGAAATCGTACTGTACATAGCAAGCATCAGGGATCCTCGCAGACCTACAGGAACACCTAGCAGGAACGCCATATAAAAAATAATCTCGCACAAGGTATAGTCGGTGACATCCTATTTAAATTAATAGCCTACATATTGCAGCATGGCATTTTAATTTCGGTTGTAAACTAATTTGGGAAAATCTAAATTGCAAAACTTAACTTCATAAAAATCAAATTATATTGTATCTTATTATATAAATTACTAGGGGAGTCCCCTGCGTGCTCCGCACGCCAACCCCCAATGGAACCTTCTAAAAACATATGGTATGTTTAATTTATAATAAAGATGGAGGATTAATAATTACCTCAAAACTAAGATGGTAAACAATGTTAAATGTTCAAATTAAATTATTTCTTATATTTTATAACAGCAGTTACAATAATTGCTTCAAATTTTTAAATCAGCTGTTAATGGAATTATTGGAGCTAACAGCTATATTATCTGTTATTTTATTCAATTGGTTGCTATGGTAATAAGTGTAAATACATGTGTTGATTTATCATTCTAGGCCTAACCTAAGAATTTTTTTCCGACTAAATTTACAAATATTGGAATAAAAAAAGGTTTTTATCGAAATTAATTATAGCCTATGTTACTCAGGGATAGTGTAGCGTTTTATTAGTAAACTATTTTTTTAATCGGTTTAGTAGTGCCAGAGATTACCCCCAACATACAAACAAACAAACAAAAAAACAAACTTTACCTCTTTATAATATTAGTATAGATATAGATATCTGCTAGGATAAATACGATCAGTAGAGCTCGAGAATGGAGGAACTCCGAAACGCGTCGACAAACACAAATAAAAGGGTTAAGCTAGGATTGGCGGAAAATTTTACTCGAACTAATAATATTGTAACTATATAAATTCATAAGGTTAGTTATAAGAAGAGTTTTTTTTTCAAGTTTTTAATATTTGCAAGGTAATAATTAACATGTATGATGTTTAAACATTATTACATTTTTATAAGAAATAATATATTTCTTAAAACACAAAAAATCTTTTCATTTTTAGTATAGGTCCTGAATTCACCGACAATCACATTTTATTGGTGTTAATATTAGTTTAGAATATAAGTTGCTATACATATGGTATACAGTTCTCCAAAAGGCACGATCCTGAAATTAGTTGAGGCTCAAATAAAAAAAATTCATGGTACAATTCTTTTAATATTATTAAATAAGGAATATTATTTTAGGAATAGTATTTCTTGCGAGAACATCCACGTTCTCACACCCTGGAAGGAAGAGCTAGCCGAAAGGGTTAAAATCTCTTAATTGAATTAAAACACATTTAGTAGAAGGGTGAGGAGAGGGTGGTCGGTTCGTCGCAGTTGGTAGATTTTTCGTTTAACCTAATACGCATTATCGTTATATACATCACACCAGTAAAAGATTACCAAAATCATTTTAGTTGTTTTAGTTAAACAATGTCACACAACCCTACCTCTGTATAATGTAGGGTTGCACTCTATTTGAATTCAGTTAATCGCTTAAACAGATCTTATTGTACGTGTAAAGTTAATTTAAACTCTTCCAACCTGGACTTATAAACTGGACCGTTTTCACTAAACGTAATCTAAATTATAATCACTGTTTACCAGGTCTTTGTATTTAGTGATTCACTGTGAATTTAAACTAACCCTGGAATATAGTTGCACTCTGTAACAGTTTCGATGAAAATTATAATCCGCTCTTCGCAGTTTCGGGGTTGGAGATTTTATTAGTTAGAGTTCTGCCCTTTTGCAGGTATTCACTTCCCAGCTCCAAAAGCTTTCCTGTTTCCTGTAATCCTCTTTGAGTCGACAAAGCTTACTTCTTCAACTCAAACATACACCATTTGCCTATCAGTACCATCTATTCCAGTACAAAAATTTTTATCGCACGTCCATTCCAGTTAAAGCTTTTTCTTAGACTTTAAAAATTTGTTCTTCGTCATTTTCCAACACCTCTATTCAGCACCTACAGCTCCCCCCCCCCTCATTATTTCTAACGATTCCAGATTTCTTTCATCTTCATTTCTAATTGCCAAAGTCTAGTTATGTCTCAAGTCCGATTTCCAGTCCTTGGCTTTAGAGCAATACACAGTGTTTGCGTGCTTCGCACGCCAACCCGAATATTGGGAGTATTTTCAATACACAATGCATTGCGTGCTTCGCACGCCAACTCCCGTATTGGAAGTGTTTTCAATACACAGTGCTTGAGTGCTTCGCACGCCAACCCCCGTATTGGGAGTGTTTTCAATACACAGCGCTTGCGTGCTTGGCACGCCAATTTTAAGCCTATGTGCAATAGCTTATCGGCAATAGATATGTAGAAAGAATCATTATTTTGCAAATCGCAGTACGTTCCCGTCTTAATTTGTTTTTCTGAAATTCCGGTAGCGTTTCGGATAATCAGCGATTCGGATAGTTGGAGTTCGTATAATTGGAGTTTTGCTGTAGTTTATTAATGTAAACATATAAAAGAAGTGTCTGTTGATTTAGTAAATTGTGGCTAGTGTATTATATAGCAGGGTTTATCAGAAAGAAGGCGAGACACGAAGTAATAACATAATGGTAAGTTATTCAATTGATTGCACGGCGCAACGTAGGCAATATGGATACACGAGAAACTCCAATTCCACCACGCAGCCCCGAACCGCTGATGTATAATGAATTTCCAAAATTAAATGCATATATTTTACGGTTATAACCAACAATTTGGGAAATTGGTCTATTCGCGAATGGGCTGAATAGCTGCCAATGTGTTCGTTATATATTAGTAGAATTTAGCCTCCAGCTTCGACTCACGCGCTGCTTCGTTCCACTCGCAGCGGAAAAACTCGCTTTGGGAGTTTGCATCTCGACCTTAAGTTTTAAGGACTGTTACGATTCGCTCGCCGCGTAAAAACTCGGCCTCGGATCAGAAGATGCACTCACGGTAAAATTCCCCACTTGGATTTCAACCGATTACTTTTTACGTTTTGATCGATTTTGGGGAAACCAAGCGAGCTATAAGGTCGTGTAAAAAAAATAAAACGTGTGTTCCAAATTTGGACCAAATCAGAATAAATAATGTTGCCTTTAAAATGCGAACACATATATATGTATAACATTTTTAATGACACCCCAAAATATGTTATGGGACAATGATCGGTGCTCATTTACTACTCCGGACCTTAGGTCTCACCATAAGGGTCACAACAATAGCTCATATTTCTATTTATAATACACTAGCCAAAATTTACTAAACCAACAGACACTTCTTTATATTTGTTTATATGAAAAAAAACACAGTAAAACTCCAATTATACGAAGTCCAACTATCCGAATCTTTACCATAATTTCAGAAAAAAAAAATTAAGACGGGAACGTACTGTGATTTGCAAAATAATGTTTCTGTCTACATAGCTGCTGCGCATGCGCTTAAAATTGGCGTGCAAAGCACGCAATGTATTGTGTATTGAAAATACTTCCAATACGGGGGTTGGCGTGTGAAGCACGCAGTGCATTGTGTATTTAAAATACTCCCAATATGCGGGTTGGCGTGCGAAGCATGCAATGTGCTGTGTATTGAAAACACTCACAATACGCTGGTTGGCGTGCGAAGCACGCAATGCTCTGTGTATTGAAACTACTTCTAATACGGGGGTTGGTGTGCGAAGCATGCATTGTATTGTGTATTGAAAATACTCCCAAAATGCGGGTTGGCGTGCAATGCACTGTGCGTCGGCCGCTTCTCATAGTGTTCAGTGTGAAGCTCACATGTGCGTCCTTAGCAGTGAACGTGTTAACGCGATGATAGTACTCAAACGTCAAAGTTATAAAACGTGTATACGCGACCGTAGAATGTGCGGATAGTTTACTCCAGTCGCGTAAACTCGAAGCCAGTCTCGGAAAGATTAAAATAGACCCTTTTTTCTGGAAAAATCCAATTATCCGAATTTTTGACTATCCGAACGGGGTCCGGTCCCAATTGATTCGGATAACTGGAGTTCTACTGTATATCTATACAACGTGACTGTTATATTTATTCTCCCATATGTTTGGTAATATGTGCGGTCGTTTGGCTGATATTTATGTACATCAAAATTGTAATTTCATCAAATTTTGGTTCGATTTTGTATATAAATGATATTATTACACACGATCGGATTAAAACTGAAATGCAATTTCCAAACAAACAACGTGTATAAATGTTAAATAATTGTTTATTGTCGACAAGGGAAATATTGGCTGTAACTATTGGCACCAGTGTTATTGCCCTGTCTGCATACTTATACAGGTGTGCATACTTATACTCTTGCGTCATATTGTTTCGCAGTGTTTATATGACTAATGAAGATATACAGGGTGATTTTTAAGTATGGAAACGGTTTATATTGCGCAACTGGGACGTTCTTGGCGGTAGAAACTTATGCTAACCTGTACAGTTTTAAAAATAGTACTTTTTGGTGGTTTTGAAATTTTTGTCCGCCATATTGGATTTAACTTTATTATTTTAAATGAGATGATGGTCATATGACACATCACCTCAATGTGAAATTTCAAAAGAAAAACAATGACGCAAACCGTTTTTTGATAGATGCCTTCGCTGTAGAGTTATTAGCATTCAAAGTTGCAGTTTTGGGAAAATTGTGTTCACAATAAAATTAGGTAGAACGCACTGCACTATCCAATTTTACATTTTTATTCATGAAGTATCTAAAAAATTTAATTTAAATGGTGGTTAGATATGATAATAATAAGTATAACAATAAATGGACATAGCAACAACTAAAAATAAGTTGATATTTCATGAACCATACATCAGCTGTAGGTGCTAAATTCAGCTAATAGGTATCTAAAAGATCAGCTGCGACAATTTGTTAAAAATTTATTTCATTTATTCTGTTTGCAAGATCAGCTGTTAAATTACAACAATTAACTTTCTTTCATGTACTAACAGTACAATTTATACTACTACTTGATTTGATATTGCTAGTAAAAATAAAGTTTTAGGCCAAGTTGTTCATTATTTAAAGCATTTGTATTAGTGCCTTCTGTTTATTCCGTTCATTAAATTAAAAAATTCAAATTGGAATGCCTCCTTTAAGTGAAACTGAAAGAATAACGCTGCTGATGATGCATGGGTATGGTGATAAAGTACGGCCTTTACAAGAGGTATGTGATTTATTTAATAATACATTTCTAAACCGAGAACCGATTTCTAAATCCACTGTGAGCAAGACAGTACGACGATTTGAAGAAACCGGTACTGTAAATAATCGACCTCGCACCGGTAGGCCACGAACTGTTACAACTGATGCAAATTCTTTAGATGTATTGCAGTATTTTGTTGACGACCCGCATTCTTCAATTAGACAAGTCGTTGACCAACATGTCATAAGTTATTCTTCAATCCAAAAAATTCTCAAGACAAATAAATTTCACCCTTATAAGCTACACTTGGTGCAAGAACTTTCGGAAGACGCTTTTGACCGCAGAGTAGAGTACTGTGATACAGTACTGCAAAAATCAGACATTGACAATAATTTTTCTAATTTAATAGTATTTTCTGATGAGGCAACGTTCCTGTTAAATGGTGAAGTGAATAAGCAAAACTGTAGATATTGGAGCACAAATAATCCCAGATGGATGATGGAAGCTCATACGCAACATCCTCAGAAAGTAAATGTTTGGGCGGGAATCGTTGGTCATTGTATTGTAGGACCTTTTATTTTAGATGGAAATTTAACAGGAGAAACTTACTGCGACTTGTTAGTGAGTAGGATTATAAAAAATATCCGGGAAACTCTTGGACAAGATTTGGATAACTTATGGTTTCTACAAGACGGGGCACCACCTCACTATTATCTAAGGGCGCGGCAAATTTTAAATGAACATTTTCCAATTTGCTGGATAGGTCGTAGAGGAGAAATAGAATGGCCTGCGAGGTCACCAGACCTCTCTCCTCTTGATTAATATTTTTGGGGGTACCTTAAACAAAAAGTTTACTAGACAAAGCCTGCAGATATTAACGAATTAGAGAGAAGAATAATTGATGAATCTGCTCGTGTACCACCAGACATGATACAAAAAGTTAGAAACGAATATTATTCCAGGTTAGCACACTGCCAAGCTGTGGAAGGGAAGCATTTTGAACATTTACTTTAGAAAGGTATTCTGTCAAAATTAGTTAAATACTTTATTTAAATTTAGTTTTTTAGATACTTCATGAATAAAAAATGTAAAAATGGATACTTCATGAATAAAAAATGTAAAAATGGATAGTGCAGTGCGTTCTACCTAATTTTATTGTGAACACAATTTTCCTAAAACTGCAACTTTGAATGCTAATAACTCTACAGCGAAGGCATCTATCAAAAAACGGTTTGCGTCATTGTTTTTCTTTTGAAATTTCACATTGAGGTGATGTGTCATATGACCATCATCTCATTTAAAATAATAAAGTTAAATCCAATATGGCGGAACCAAGATGGCGGACAAAAATTTCAAAACCACCAAAAAGTAGGATTTTTAAAACTGTACAGGTTAGCATAAGTTTCTACCGCCAAGAACGTCCCAGTTGCGCAATAAAAAGCCGTTTCCATACAAAAAAATCACCCTGTATATTCTACAGTACAGTGTGTCTAAAAAGACACTCACTACTTTCAAAATGTTAGTTCCTGGAATCTTATAAGAATTATTTTTCTCAATTTGTCAGCTTATTTTGGCTTATTTACTGCCGTTTTTGTTTAAAATATAGAAGAAAGGTGTGTTGTTTGGATACAGAAATGTTTCTTACTGCAAATATACACAAAGCGTAACACAATAATGTTTATACATTGCATTATTATAAGTAAAAACAGAACTGGAAGTCTTTCAACATCTATAATACAGAATGATTCAGTACTAAGCGGCAATGCCTCAGAAGCTCATTCTATAGCTAAAAATAAGGAAACAAGTTCCTATAAAACATACGCCCGAAATCGCTTCGTTTTCCAGATATCCGCCATTTTTTACAACATAATTCATATCTAGAGAAATGTTTGGCTGATTGAATTCAAACTTGGCATGAAGTTGAACCTAACAATGATATATCCCAAGAAAAATAAGCGATGATTATATTCAAACATGCGTTTCAAAATATTGGCTATTTGAAAATTTCAAACCTAAATTACTTAAAAACCGTACATTTAAAAAAAATGTCAAGATAGCTTTTGTGTAGCCCTTTTGATTCCCTATCGGATGGTGGAACTGTCAAAACAATCGGATGAAGGATAATAGTTAAGTTATGTGTAGTAATTGGTTTGTTGAACCCTGCACCAACACAGTAAATATAACAATATTGTATGTAATTACTATACAAATTATATCTGCTAGGATCCATGAAATAAGTTTTAGTAAAATTGTCTGCCAATCCTAACGTAACACTTTCACTTAAGTTTGTCAACGCGTTTCGGAGTTCCTCCATTATCGAGACCTATTTCAGTACTGGATTCATCTGTTATGGTATCGTCTAGATATAGTTAGTTAGCCACGCCCCTCCTCTTACTATCGGTACTGCTTCTTATGTAACCTCTTACACGTTATGTAAGATATTCAAACTACGCAACACATTACACATTTATTAAATGAGGGTCATTTGCCATATGAAATGAAAGAATCAATGAAGCTCTTACACCAAAGTAACAAAGGAAGACGGTTACATATAATGGAAAACATGGAAATTTTCAAACTAAAAATTAACGGAGAAATTATTATTAATGAACAAATTAAAAGTCAATCAGAAATAACTTTATATTACATAACGTGTTACATAACGTTTTACATAACGTGTTGCATAACATATTACATAACAGGTTACATAAGAAGCAGTACCGGTAGTAAGAGGAGGGGCGTGGCTAACTAACTATATCCAGACGATTCCATAACGGATGAATCCAGTACTGAAATAATTCTCGAAAATGGAGGAACTCCGAAATGCGTCGACAAACTTAAGTGAAAGTGTTACGTTAGGATTGGCTGAAAATTGTACTAAAACTTATATATTATTGTATGTACTTATGCTGTTATTATCTTTATTTTCCCCTGCTGTT
>JAGFPH010019865.1:0-10052 GCA_018207615.1 Philaenus spumarius
GACTGTTCATCGGCCTCCCTCAATAGACCAAAATACTCTGCTTTGCTCACTCACGTCCTTCTCTTGGCTCGTGACGTCTCTTCCAGACGTCCTAACGGTCCAAACTTTAATCTTTGCAGCAACTCGCAACTTCTCAACTCACCGGTCACCCGGCCAGCGTCTCCCAGCAGACTGTTCCTCGTCTCTCCACTCCCTCCCCCAGATTCTAGATTCGGATTATCCTATAAAACCCCCAGTTGACATCTCTGCTTCTGTAGCAGTCGTTTTGTTCCGCGTTGCACAACTTCTTACGCAGTCGAGTTTACATTTTCGGTTTCATCCGATTCCGCGTCTATCATGCATAAGTCAATAGCTTCACATATATTAACTCTATAATTAAAATAACTTAACCTACCCTCGAATAATCGTAACTTCACACTTTATGCAGCGTCTGTGAAGTCGATTACTTCCGTATTTACTGAAAAGATGTCACTACAAGTCACAACGTATCTTGTTCATGAAAATTCGCTAAAACAATTTTCTTTTCAATTCAAACGACTACGGAATAGTCTTAAACAAACCTACTGCGCAGAAATGAAAAACCCAATAGGCTAAACACAACAATACTGTATGTGCATACGCTATTATTATCTTTAACTCAAAATATTATCCTTCATAAGATTGTTTTCACCTTAAGACCGTCCAATAAGTAATCAAAGAGGCTACAAAAAAGGTGTCTTGAACTTTTTCCTTAAAACGTACTGTTTTTGTGTAATTTAGGTTTGAAATTTTCAAACAGCCGCCATGTTGAAACCCACCATTGGATATAATCGATTATTTTTCTTGAGATATATCATTTTTAGGTTGAACTTCACGCCAAGTTTTAACTCAGTCGGTCAAACATTTCTCTTGACATGAATTATTTTGTACAGAAAACAAAATGGTGGATTTACGGACGACGCGTTTTCGTTCCTATGTTTATATGGACTTTTTTTCTTATTATTAGCAACAGAATTAGCTTCCAAAACATTGCGGCATAGTTCTGAATCAACAAGTATGTATATATTTTGTAATGATACCCCCAAAACGTATTCTGGAGACCATGAACGGTGCTCATTTACTACTACCGGCCTTAGGTCCCTCCATAAGGGTCACTGCAATAGCTCAACTTTCCTATGGAAATTCGCTAAAAACTAATGTAAATATGCCACTGCATTTAAACTGATCAACATAAACTATTATCTACTTTCTCTCTCTTTCTCCCCCTCCCCTCTCACTTTTTCTCGCACAAACTTCAAAGCAAGTAATTACTCCCAAAACCGCTACAAAACAATACGTTAGCTCGCACGGAACACCGTTTATGAGTAATGATTATTGCCTATAATTTAATCTTTGACACAAATTACCGTCATTTAAACTAAAATTGGTTAATACGATCAAATACTTGTTTTATCTGAGGTAAGAAGTTGCGTGCGACACGGTAGAAAGGAGGAGGGCAAATTATAGATTAATATCTAACAAACCACTAACACTTCAGACTAGAGCGTAAACTAAAAGCTATTTCCCGTGGGGTGTATTCAAATTTAAATACGTGGTTTTACGTGTAAAAAACAGGTCTGTTATTTTCCAGTGTGTAATAAGTATTTATGTTTGAGATTTCAAACAAATGTAGGCCTACTCTTTTTTAAATCTCTATTATTATTTCTCGTTAAAAAATTTAATGATTCCACTATTTTTGTATTATTTTTTGGTGGACAAAAGTATCGCATCACTTCCCCAGAACATGACAGAACCTCCGCAAAAGGGGACCCTGGACGAGAAGCAGGCTTGGGCGTATCTTTCACCACGCCTTCTCCGGACGCGTTTACGTCCATCCGGAGAAGAAAGACTCACTCTTGTTTCGTCTGAGAACAGGACCTTCTTCCAGTCATCCAGAGTCCAGTTGAGCAAATCTAAGCCTTGCTGCACGTACGGTGGGGTACGGTGAGGAGAAGACCTGAGGCAGGCTTTCTGCTGCTCACGTTAATGTCGCTGAGACGGGTACGTACTGTAGGTCTAGAAATATGGACATTAAGTACCTGCCTGATCAGTCCCTGCAGCTCCGTGCTGGTAGTTGTTCTATTCCGCAGAGCGATAACAGAAATAAATCGGTCATCTGTTGGATCTGCCCTGAACTGGCCTTCTGCTGTCACGCCCCGTCTCTAAGTATAACCTTACAGCTCTTCCAACTGTAGAATGATGCGCTCCAAATATTCTGCCCACTTCTCTTTGCAAAATTCTTGCTCCACGTAGCTCAGCAGTAGTCAACCTACGATGCACCATACTACCATTTTTGTTAAAGAGAATGGTTATTGTAAAGACTTACGAGGCCCCTTCAACATACTACCTTTATCAAAGGAATGGCAAATTGTGTCTATTTCAAAACAGAAGAATAGCACAATTTGGATTTTTTACTGTAGATGAGATAATAATCTATGAGTAAGATGAGAATAGAATATGATTTTATCAGTTACACTTTCTCTTTCTTTGTAGATTGTAATTTAGTTATCTTACTAACCTTAACGGGTTTAAATAAATAAAAAAATTTGATGTGGTGCGTTACTTTTGTCCAGCAGTGTATAAGCGTTCTTTCTGTCAATGTTACAAATTATAAAAGAATCGATCAATTAACAACAAACAAAAATGGAATGTCCTCCTTTATGGTTTGTTTATGGACTTACATCCTTATATCTGCCAATGGTAGAAATGGTAGACAAAGGGAAAATCTTGGCAAATTTAAATTACCAGTCCATTATAACTGATCATAGAAATTTAGAACTAGGCCTAGTCTTTTGGAATAATGTTTGCATTTTAGGGTTAGGGCTAAGTTAATCTTCTAAAATTTTAATTTTGATATAGGATTAGCTCTTGGTTTATTTGTCATAACATAACCAATTATGATTACAGTAGATATTATCAGTGAATTGACTAAAAGTGTTTACTGTTTAATGTAAGAAAATATATAAAGCTCAATACGTCCCGGTTTATGAATACCAAAATATGGTAACCTTAGTTTTCACTTCTAACGTGTGGTCCAGCGCACACGTTTTTAACTTCCCGCTAAGAAAATTGAAAATTTTCTAAAATTGGGAAGTTATTGGTTTCACCCCGTTTTTCGAAAATCGAGTATTCATCAGATGTCGACGTTTTGAGGTCCTAGGAATCTTCCCTGACCACTCCCGAGAGGGTTTCACCCTGTTTGTATGTATGTGCGTGTGTGTGTGTGGGGGTGTGTGTGTGTGTGTGTGTGTGTGTATGCAAGTATGTGACCCGCTTATAACTTTTGAACGGCTTAACCGATTGGATCCTACTAAACAGCGTTCTAAAGAGTTCCATCAAACTTAGATTTCCTGAAAATTTCAACTAATTCGGACCGGTAGGTTCTGAGAAATTTCGAAATAACTAAGATATAAAATTTTTTCAAATCAGGTTTTTTTTAAATAACTTTTAAACGGCTTTACCGATCAATTCCAAAATCTAATCAGCTTTTAACCTTGAAAAGCGACGTCAATCGCTACCAGTCCGGTCAAAATCGGTTAATTCGTTCGTGAGATATCGTAAACAAAAAAAAAATAAAAAAAAGTGTTTTTTCTCAATTTCTCCGAAATTTTTCATCAGAAAAAGTTTTGTTGTCGATTCTTTCAATGGACTCAAAAAACTGCATCGATTGCCGCAAATCGCATAAAAATCGGTTGATTCATTCAAAAGTTATGGCAGTTCAAAATTTCCAAAAATAGTGTTTATCAAACTTTCATCATACTTTTGTAATTAAACTTAGCGGGAAGTTACAGGGATGGCCTTTAGGGTCAATCGTTTTACAAATTTTTTTGTCTATAACTCGGTTATCCTTTGACCTTCAGAAACGACAACAAATAATTTGTCTGTCGTTAAAAAACATAAATTTTGTCTGCTGTACATTTATTGTAAAGTCAACTGTTTTCAAGATAATCAACGTTAAAAATATGTAACGGATGACATTTTGAAAATTAAAAAAATAAATTCTTTGTGTTTGGTACACTTGTAACATAGAAAATACTAATACCAAATTTGATCTCAATATCTTATCTATCTTTGGAGTTACAGTGAGTTTTTGTAAAAAAGACAAAATGGTGGGATGCAAATAAACCAAACCGAATTCGAAAACATTTTACTTGATATTTCCATTTATTTCAATGTATACAATCCAATCTTGTATTATCCGCTAAGGTGTTTGGCATCCTATAACTTACTTTATATGGCGACTTAGTTAATTATCTCAAAATCTATAAGATAGATTCTAGAAATATTACACTGTTATGCGAACAACTTGAATTCAACGACTTCCCAATTAATATGCAAATTCAAAACCGGGTAAATATTTCAACGCGGTTGATATTTTCAAGCCAACCAGATATATCACAAGGGCTGTGTCGAAGCAAGGGCTGCGACGAAGCAAGGGTTGTGTAATCATTTAATTGTCTGTGTGTCAGCCTGTGATCGACGAGATTCGACACAACTTTCATTACTCTTAGGTCTTGTATGTTTTCCTGTGAAATCCCTTTAGGGAATCCACGAGGCGGAGTTTCTTGACAAAATATTTCATGAAAGAAACACAATATCACTATCACTCTAAAGGTAGTGTTTTTGTAAGCGTTGAATCTTCATGACTTGTAGTAATGAAGAAAAAACTGAAACTAGTGCTTAGTATACAGAATTCTGTATTATTAATCGTGTATTTGACGACTCTATACGTTAAGATGGGAGTTGATTCAACTACCATGTCTGTATATATCTAAAATATTAGATTTTAATTGTCATAATATAAGATTGTTTCAATTATACCTACATTATTTCAAATTATAAAATACTTCATGAAAGCCAAGGCCTACTTTATACACTTATAGCTTTGTGTAGGCCTACAGAAAATTATAATCACAGCACATAAAACATTTTTAAATCAATAGCCATTAACTATGCAATAACCGAAGGTTTTAACACCTGTGTTGAATTGTTTAGTTGTAGCAGATTATTGCTTTATACGGTTACCGGACATTAGACCACACGGACATTCGACCCAGCATTCGACCACACTTTTGGGCCAACTACCTGGGTTGGGTCAGCTAGGGATATGTAAATATTACTCGCCGGACAATTCACTACATTTTTAGTCTGGCCGATAACAGTATGATTTTATTTCGTTATTATCACATTATATAATTTAAAAAAAAAACCTAAAAGGTTCTAACCTATAGTATTTAGTCACAGTAAGTTTACTTAGTTGAGTTGGCTAAACTGTTCGTTTCTACACAAAAAAGAACAAGACAAATCCTACAACGCTGGGAGAACGCTGAGAAAAACATGTCGGCTCTTTACAATGTAAATTCCCGTAAGGAACATTTGATTTGAAAGTTTTTAATATTGTACGTGTTGAAGATGGTTCAATATTGCTTTCCCGGCATCAGTGAAGTGTATAAATACTATATTTATAAAGAAAAAAGTTAAGGTTTGTGTATTTATAGTAGTTTCGATTGACAAGCTAAATTAAACAAATACAGTACCCTTGAATGGTAGAACAGTAGGACACGGCTCTAGGGCAGTGACAACGACGTGACCTTGATCAGGAGCGAGGAATATCCCTAGCTGACCCAACCCAGGTAGTTGCCTTAAAAGTGTGGCCGAATGTCCGGTTGTGTCCATTTTGCGGTCGTCCATTTACCGGTCAAGGGTAAAAATCGCCCATTTACCGGTCAACCCAAAAATCTGGAGGGGTGGGTCAAAAATAGTTTTCCATTTTGCGGTCACATATTTCTAAAATCCCGAGAACATGTGAGCCAGGTTGATGACTCAGAGCGGCGAGCCAGGCCGATGGCAGTTTTCCAGTCACGCACACTCAAGTTTCGATATAATTAGAATAAAAAAAAAACTTGATGACTAACCTAAACTGTTTGGTCACAGTATGTTGCCGATAACAGTATAATTGTAGGAACCTGCTTGGGGGGGTAGTTTTCCGGGGGGTAGTATTCCGCATCCCCAGCTATAACTTTCTTATTTAATCGCAATTCGTTTATTGTATTAGGAATATTAGCAATTTTTTGAACTTGTATTTTTTTAATTTGATTTTTTAACTGATGTGTATATAGCCTACTTGTTTGTATATAGACTAGTTTGTTGAAATAAACGGCCATTTATAATATCATCAGACATGGTGATGATGAATCTGTCTGTTAATATAAAAGTGGCTCCGTCAACAACTCCTCGTGAAGATCTAAAACTCGACATCTGCAAACAATCAAGAACTGTTGCTGCTATATGTGCATGGAACCTACTCATTCAAAATAGTCAGGTATTCTAGGAATCGAAACCTGACCGCAAAATGGAAAACCTCCCCCCCCCCTAGAACCTCCTCACCAACACACTTGACCGGTAAATGGACTGACCGGTAAATGGACTGACCGCAAAATGGAAGATACCGAATGTCCATGTGGTCTAATGTCCGGTCACCGCTTTATACCAGGTGTCTTAAAAGTCCCACACCTATTATTTTTTTAATTAATGGAAATATACAGATTTGCTTTGGGGATTGTTAACATGAACAAAAATTGAGTTTTTTGGTTTATCGTAAATTTTAACCCTTCCCCCTGAAATGGGGTATTTTGGGGGTAAGTCGAAAATTTTAAATGAAAACCCCTATTGAGTGACACCTCATTTTAAAGGCCTTGATAAAAGAAGATTGGCGCAAAGCGCAAGTCTGTATATTGACTCTATAAAACACAATGGAAAATGAAAGTCAAAATTTTCCCCCATTTAAATAACATTGAAATGTTAAAGATGATACATCTGTTATTTTTTACAAGGGTTTAATCCAGTAGATCACTCAATGTAAGTTATAAAACATCGTAATTAGTATAAAAACAGTAAAGCTAACCCCTCTGGAATTCCCAGGTACTGGACTTTGGGTTGATTCATCGTTACTTTGTTATTCATAACTGTGCACGTTTGTCGACTCCTAATAGTAAAAAGTCCAGTACCTGGGAATTTCAGAGGGCTTAGCTTTACTGTTTTTAAACTAATTACGATGTTTTATAACTTACATTGAGTGATCTACTGGATTAAATCCTTGTAAAAAATAACAGATGCATCATCTTTAACAGTTCAATGTTATTAAACTGGGGGAAAATATTGTAACTTTGATTGGCCATTGTGTTGGATAGATTCAAAATACCTTTAAAATGAGGTGTCACTCAATAGGGGTTCTCATATAAAATTTTCGACTTAGCCCCAAAATACCATTTCTGGGGGAAGGGTTAAAATTTACGATATTTTTTGTTCATGTTAACAATCCCCAAAGCAAATCTGTCTATTTCCATTAATACAAAATAAAAAAATGGGGGGGGGACTTTTAAAACACCTGACATATACTGTATATACTGTATACTGTATATATACTGTATATAAATATCTACAATATTTGATTTTATGTCATAATATAAGCTTGTTTCAATTACACCTACAATAGTTCAAATTATAAAATACTTCATGAAAGCGAAGGCCTACTTAATACACTTATAGCTTTGTGTATTGCTTTATGTGTAGGCTTACAGAAAATTATAATCACAGCACATAAAATATTTTTAAATCAATAGCCATTATCTATTCCCTAACCGAAGATTTTAACACTTGTGTTGAATTTTTTAGCTGTAGCAGATTATTGCTTTATATAAGCTGAAAATGAATAATGTGATAACAGTGGAAATCGATTCAATGAAAGATACAATACTGAAGGCCGCTGAGATACGAATAGATGAATGGGCAATGACAATTAAACAACGAATTGGCTGAAACAGCCGCCAAAAGTAGTATCGTTTGTTTAAAAAATATTGGGCACAAAATACTAACTTCTGCTTGGTATGAGAGGAAGAAATTGGACTCTGAATTAGAAAAACTTGCAGCCGAACTGATGTTAGGAGATATTCGAGCAAAACCATATGAAACAAATGAATACACACCTTCAGATAATTTCTTGTAACATATTGATTCTGTAATACCCAAATCAGTACTACGTTTTTGAAATTCCCATCCTCAACGGTATGCTTAGCAGTCGGGATAAGTGGAAAAATAAATGTGTTGCAATGTCACATGCCCTAATAACCGCAGTTCGACCTCGTTCGTTTTTATCCTCACTTCTACTTGGAGTTGGTGTGTACTTTTACCACAAATTAGGATCAAACCACCTCATCAAACTGCTGTCAAATCTAAGTTTCTCGTCTAGTTACAATGACACCTTGGTCCTGACAACATAGGCAATCCTACGTCTAGACAAACTTTAGATGGATCACAGTGCTATTGCACAGTTCGTATTTGATAATGCCGATTCAACAGCTTGATACAATATTCAAACAGCTGTTTCTCAGAAGCTATTCACGGAAGAAATCCCATTTTCGTCAGATATTAAAGTTACATTTCTCTACTTTAAAGTTAGTTCTTATCAGTTTTACTGAAAACCCCTTATTGCAAAGTGGAAAAACGAAAATAGCATTTTGAAAATTTGCTCGAAATTTGAATGGCTGTAACCGAAAAAGTATTATCTTCAGGAAGATGATTTTCATTTTAAATTATGGAAAATTTACAGTTCTTTAAAAAAGGACTGAATGATTTTGTTTTGCAAAGCAGTCCTTCATGCTGAAAATTTAAAAAAAACTAGAACAAGGTCAAAAGAACTGGGGGTTTTCGGTACCAGTGGCACGCTCGGAGCACGGCTGAGGTCGAAAACTTGGAATTTTAAATAGTGCCCCTATATATACAACATACCAAAAAATCAGAACTACCCGACATTTTGCATCTATGGATGTACAGATTGACTGAATTATTAGGCCTGATCTTTAATATGGTAAGAGCTGCCCCGCTACTTTGATGAAAGTACACTGTGCCGAAGTTGTATTTCGTGACGTCAAAGACTGTTCCCTGCATAAATTGAAGTTACATCAAAACAAGACCATGACTGACATTAATTAATTTCTTCTTCTATTCGGACAGTTTCTCAATCATTCTACCAAACTTTACCGTATTGTTCGGCAGGTCAAAAGTAGCAAATATTACAATATTTCATCTTGTTTGTTCCATCTTGTCTGTCTGTATGTGTGTTTTTGAAAAACAAATATTGGAGTTTTATGGGGTAAATAATTACTTTGTAAACAGGTATTTGAATAGAATTTACATTGACGTGTCCAATAATATTTAATCTAAATATAGATATAATTTTTATGAAAAAAACAATGTAACTAAAAATAAAATTTCCCGAAGCGTTCCGAGCGATATTCGCAAAAAATAGCTAAACTTTCGCACTTTCACAAGTTTTTTGCCCGTAACACCGAATGCATTCATTTTATCGAATACATTTTGCGCTAATGGAAATTCACAATCTCAGTTAAAAGATGGAAGCGGTTTCGATTTTACAAATTTAAATTATTCTGCATGACACTCATTTTAACCAACATGTGCCAGATTTCATAGTGATCAATTATCGATTCAAACTGAACCTTGAATGTACGGACGAGCTTAATTATTATTACCTCATGACCGTAAACAGACAACCCATGCGTAGTCTCTTAACTGAAATACAATGTTTGAAGTGTTAACTTGTATAGGCCCAACTCGTTTGCAAATTGCTAGCGGTAATCGGATTTTACTGTCACGCTTTTTCCGTCGGGCTCTATTCCGTCACTCTCTACTATATAATAATATTACACGAGTGTATATAGCAGACTATAGGTCTATAGTTTACTTGGTAAATACCTCTGAAATGGGCATTGTTCTTCCTCATTTAGTAACTTGCGTTAAAATAGTTTACTTGGTAACAACTCTGAAATGGTCATTGTTCTTCTCACTTCGTAAGTTGTGTTGAAATAGTTTACTTGGTATACATCTGAAATGGACATAGTGCTTCCTCATTTCGTAATAATTTGTGTTAAAATAGTTTACTTGGTAATACCTCTGAAATGGACATTGTGTTTCCTCATTTCGTAAGTTGCGTTAAAATAGTTTACTTAGTAATATCT